>JAGPOY010003882.1:0-12609 GCA_018983105.1 Silene uniflora | reverse complement strand
TTCAAGGGATTCAAGTGCATTGTGTCATACAAAAGGCTGGTGTTGGTGCAAGTATCTATGTCTCTTCAGCTCTTATTGATATGTATGCGAAATGTGGAGCCATTAAAGAAGCCTACAGAGTATTTTCTGATCAAGAAAATAAGAATATTGTTTCTTGGAACGCCATGATCTCAGGTTTCTCTAGACATGGGAGATGCTTACAAGTGAGGATTTTATTTGAGAAGATGCAGCAAAAGGGTGAGTTCCCAAATGAAGTGTCGTACCTATCGGTGTTGTCGGCTTGTGGCCATATGGGACTAGTCGAAGAGGGGCGAAAATATTTTCATCTTATGGTAGAACAGCACCGCTTATCACAAAATGTTCTCCATTATTCGTGCCTTGTTGACATTCTAAGTCGTGCAGGTTTAATATATGATGCATATAATGTGATAAGGACTATGCCATTCGAAGCCACAGCTTCTATGTGGGGTTCTCTTTTGGGAGCGTGTAAAAATGCAGGAAATTTGGAATTGGGTGAGATTGCAGCTAAGCACTTGTTTGAGATTGAACCCGCAAATGCCGGAAACCATGTGTTGCTTTCAAGTATATATGCGGCGAATAAGAAATGGAAGGAGGTTGCTGAGTGTAGGCAGGTACTGAGGGAAAGCGAAGCTATCAAGGAGAGGGGTAAAAGTTGGATTGAGATCAAGCATCAGGTTCATACATTCATGGCCGGGGAGAGGGAACATCCTCAAACCCGTGAGATTTATTCGAAACTAGACGAAGTGATGGAAGAAATGGCAAAATTGGGTTACAAGGTTGAGATAGGGCATGATGTTCATGATGTCGATGAGAGCACCAAAGCCGAGCTGCTGAGACACCATAGTGAGAAGCTAGCTCTTGCTTTTGGTCTCATAACTTTGCCTTCAGGCGTGCCAATAAGGATCATCAAGAATTTGAGGATCTGTGGTGATTGTCATAGTTTCATGAAGTATGCATCCAAAACTACAAACAGGGAAATTCTAGTTAGGGATGTAAATCGGTTTCATCAATTCACTGATGGCTATTGTTCTTGTGGAGACTTTTGGTAACTACTCATTCATTGTTGGGTTGTTGCGGAATAGACCTATTTTGGACGAACGCCTAAAGTGGATCTTCCCTCTCCCTCTCACCGTGGGAAGGAAGTAGTAAGTCAAGGAAGGTTTCTGAACTTGGTAAGGACGCCAACTAAATCAACCTCTCGCTGCTTGTATGCCAAAACTTCTGCAGCGTCGATGCAGGTGTTTTCTATGCAATTTTTTTCCACAATATTTGCAGATCTTGACTTGCTGTTTGAGGGATGCCTGCTTTGTGGTTTCACCTTAAACTCACCTGTTAGACTGTTGATCATAATCAGTGTAAGTTTTATCAACCACCGGGTAAAACACCTAGTCGACAAAAGGACAAAGTTGCATATTAATATATCAAAATAGTAGGCTGTATATTAAATTTATATGACCACTACCACAACCTTGGGTGAAATCTTGTTCTTGAGATCTGTAGAGGCCAATTTTCTGAAATGGTTCGAGAATGTTATACTCCCTCCCATCCAAACCAAAGGTTACATTTGACTTTATTACGCATGCCGAGACGAGTTTTGCATCGTGAATATCTTTAGTTACACTTTATTAAAAATTATAAAAACTTGATATTCTTATAGCATTCATTATGATCAATCAAAAAAGATCTTACATGACTATGTTTTCTCTTATATATTAAGAATAACACCAAAAATTCTCTACAACTATGAATAGTGCCAAAAAGTCAAATGTAACCTTTGGTTTGGATGGGAGAAAGTATTTCTGCGATTTTTTGTGCACTTTGGTGCTTTGAGTTTATAGATGGAATTGGCATTTGATGAGTGCTTTCATGATGTATTTGTTTCATGTTAGTTTGATTTAGTGCTGCAATTGTAATGTGCTTTTGATATATTTCTGCCGGATTGTAGAATTTCTGTGCGATATTGTCGTATCTGGCTCAGACATTGGATATTTTTGTTAGAAGATATATCGGACAAGGTTTCTGGTTACAATTTGACTTGAGATACGTATTCCTATCCGTATTTTCTATTGGTATTGAAGAAAGATTTCAATGTAGGAAAGTATTCCTATCCCTATTTTCTCTTTGGTTTGGAAAGATTTCAAATTAGGAAATTATCTTAATTGGTTTAGGTCTATAAATAAAGATTACCTCTAGTATAAATACGTACATCAAACATTAATTGATTGCATAAATAATTTCTTGGAGAAACAAAAATTTATAGAGGATGGAAAGGACCCTATCAGTTGATATGGACTTTATAGTGACCGAAATACTGCCTAGGTTGGGAGGCATAACGTTAGTGCGTTGTAAATGTGTTTGCAAAACTTTCTATAGAATTATATCATCCCCATTATTCATTAAACTTCATCTTCAATATACAGCGTCTACTGATGCTAATCGCCTCATCATTCTCCCTTCTAAACAAGACAATGCTGCAGATGTTTGCGGGTTTAACTTGGATGGCTCTAGCTCCAGACCACCCCTTTGGGAGAGCCGTTACGAATTTTCTGTTGTTGGTTCTTACAACGGTTTGCTTTGCATCGCAAGGGCCTTGGGTTCTGATGTCATCTCCATAATCAACCCAATTACTCAAACTTATAGAAAAATTGGCTACGGACGTTATGGAGCTACAAGATTAGGGTTTGGGTTTGGGTTCAATAAGATAGACCACGATTATAAAGTGGTTGCAATTTTGGAATTTGATGATACGAAGAGTAGGACAGTTGATGTTTATAGCTTACGGAAAAATTCATGGAGCGAAGCAGAACAAAAAGAATATTTTATTAAAGACAGCCTTCAAAATAGGGGGAGTGGGGGTGGAGTTCTTATTGGCAACTCTTTGCTCCATTGGGTGTTCTGGCGTCCGTCTTGGAGGAAGTATAGGATCGGTAGTTTCGACATCCAAAGGGGAAGATGGATTTCTGATGTGCTCTTGCCTGACTATTATCATTATTCTTCTTGTGTTGGTGTAATTTGTCTCCTAGAAATCGTGTCACTTGATGGACGTTTCTCTTGTTCCTTCCATAATAGAAAAGATTCGTGTTTTGATGTGTGGGTGATGAAGGAGTACGGTGTCAGGGAAACGTGGACCGTGTTGTTGAGGATTGGTAGCTCGCCGTACAGTGATCTTGGTGGAGGGGGAATTGTTGCGGTTGCACGAATTGGATCTCAAGTCTTGCTTAAGGAGCGTCATGGATCTCAACTTTTCTGGTTCAACACCAACAATCATGCTTTTACTCCATCTCCTTTAGTTGGCCTCCCCCACATTACCCCTCATATTTATAAAAACACCTTGCTCACCATTCCTCCCGTTGGTAGCCGACCTAAGTATAGCCCCAAACTCCTAAATAGCTTGCTTCTTAATTACATTCATGGCCACTCATTGAACATCATGCATAAGTAACACATCTTGTAATAGTGACAAGAGTTTATGGAAACGATTATTTCAACTTTTATCATGTGTTCCCTTGTTGGTTGCTAGTTACTTAGGCACTTGTTGATTGCTATGTTGTGTCAAAGCAGATCGAGTCATATCAATATCACGTGTTCGGGTTTTGTCGGATCAATGACGAGTTTGGGTGGGTTACAGTTCGTGTTACGCCAGGTCATCATTGGGTAACAAACTGGGTCAACTTTAGTGACATATCTTTACCTTATGTATGTAACTATATGTACTCCGTATTTAATTATAGATACACAATTTTATGTTAAAACAATGAATTATCGTATTTATTTTAGTGTTAAACGAAAACAATTAAGATGAATGTCAAATTAGTTTTATTTAATATTTGGACCATTGTTAAGCTAATAGGTTATCTTTCATCCAGCGAATTGAGTCAATATCGAGTCACGGGTGCACGTTAGGTCAGGTTAAAGTTGGAACAATTAAAATTGCTTCGGCTCACCTAAAATTCGGGCCATACGGTGGGGTCGAGTCTGCTTCCATTCACCTAAATTTCCGATTCGATATTCACTTTGCAGGTCTACCACCAGCTTATATAAACAGGTTGAGATGGTATCTGGTCTTGTGATCATCTTACCCTATTTCACATCCAAAATAATTACAACAACAACAACAACATCAACATCAACATCAGAGCTTTAGTCCCAAAATGATTTGGGGTCGGCTGACATGAATCGTGCTTTGAAATCGCTATAGAACGCACATCTCAAAAAGCGAAAATATAAAAGGAAAAAGAGAAAACAAAAGTGGAGTGAAACATCATACAAAAGTCAAAAGAAACTCATAAATTTTTCAAAATCTAAGTCCGCATTTTTGTTTATAAAAACTTAAAATTAAATCGAGAATAAAGATTAAAACGGATTTAAAAATCGAAGCAAAACTTAATAAAAAAAGTCGTTGGTAAAAAAGAGGTAGAAATCCAAAAGAACAATTTTTTTTTTTTTCTTAAAAAAAAAATACGATTATAGAATAAGAGAATTAATACTCCCTCTCATCCACTATAATCACCCTACTTTCTCAAAACGGATTATTCAAGTAATCGCCTCATTTCCTTTTTTGGTAACCTTTACTCTTATTTTACTCATGCCTCCCTCCTCTCACCAAACCCCACACAACTCTTTTACTCCTATTTTATTACTTACTTTAATATTTTGGCCTCACAATTACTTATTTAACTCCTGATAATTCATCTTGTAGATGTAAAGCTAACTTAGCCCAAAATCAATAAAGTCAACGTCCACACAAGACGCAACACAAAGATAAGTACTCGTAGTGTGTCACTATGGTTACCATCCTTTAGTAGTACCAACAACAACAAAGTGAGAGACAAAAAACGCAAGAGATGAATTTTGATCAAAACTTAAGAATGGCGAATTCAACATCAAATGATGACGATTTTTCAGTATTCGTGCTACCTACGGAGTATTATTTACTTCTAAAATTACAGAAGATTGTTTTCATACTTTCTCTCATAAAATAGTTGGTTGCTTTGTGAGTTGTTTAAATTTTAATCTAAGTCATCTTAAATTTCCATGTTTTTGAATGTGATAATAAATTATACGACGTGCCTCATACGGTACACAAATTCTCATTTATGACGGACACTATCCGTCACAAATGAGTGACGGATACTATATTCTCTCACAAAATACCCATCAAGGGTGAGTGGAGAAGCACATGGGGGGTGCCCACCTTGTCCCTTCTACCCATTTCCTTTCACAAAATACCCGTTGCAAGATTCGACCCGTCGCAAGCAGGACCTATTGCATACGGTATTACATAGTCTTTACTTTTGACACTTTTTTATGCAGGGATTTTTCAAGTGTAAATCGGGGAGTTTTACGATCATGAGAGTAAAATTTTGACCAATAGTGAAGGCCATGATGGCTAACGATACGAATAAGAAACCGGTCGTCAACTAAGCGATTTTATATTCAATGTGATGGCTAAAATAGAATAGTTTGCTTCGTTTAGCTTAGGTTTATCATTATATAATTCTTGGTACAAATGTATGATTTCAAATGTAAGAGATCATTTGTGTGAGATACGATATGCAACTAGATGTATTTAGTCCATATACCAACATGTCCAATCGGGATCACTTGTGTGAGATTTGGTTATCATTTATTAGAATTTAGCCTGTATTACGTCGGTTTTAACATGCATGTCATTAGGGAATGCTCCTACTTTTGTCGGATACTTTTGTTAGCATATTATGATATTTGATTTGCAACACATTAACTTAATAAGGTTAAATTTTGTCATGCAAAAATTGTAGAATAAGGCCATCTCAATTCTCACATGTATTAATTACTGATTTGTAGACAAAGAAGAAAACACCGATGGAAAAATTGAACTTTTTATAAGAATAATCATGTGTACAAAGTTTTAGTACTAATGATTTTCTTTGTCATTTTTTTATGTTATTTGTGCTTGCAAGCAACTTGAGTTTTCTATGAAGGTTAATGGACTTCTTATCGTACCTATAAAAAAAAGTCTCTCTCTCAATTTAGAGGACTTTATTTGACTTCAAATAAGTATTTAACACTCCTATATTACATATGGAGTACTACCCTCATATGTATCCTATCTCAATGAATAGTTCATGTTTACTTTGTTTTGTGAGGGGAAATAAATCAAATGTAAACTATTGACTGAAACAAATGAAGTAATATATAATTATTGATCATAATTTTCTTTCCTTTCTTAATACATATGTAAAGTATACAGTAGATGACTGCTAAGAAATGAAGAACCTGCGAAAGCTAACGAGATATGTCACAATTTGGAATATATAAAGAAGATCATATTGAAACTTATGTTTAAAAGGATACATAAACACCTATTTGATTTGATTTGATTTAAGGAAACTACCTACGAAAAACTATTAGAACTACACAAATAATTGTGTATGACGATTTTACATAAATTTATCGCAAAACAGAATCTTTTAACTACTTCTACCCACTAATAAGTTTACATAATTAATTAAATTCATTTTACAATTATGTTAGTGTAAAACCGTCTTCCACATATAAAATTAATTCTTAAAACTAATAGCTAAAAGAAGATCATATGGAAGAATTGAACAATTAACAGAACTTTCATAGAAGCACGCACCAAATTACAATGAATTTTTGCAAGTTAATAAACGTGGGGCTCTACATACAACTCGTGCAATCAAAATATATATACACAAAATCTCATTAAAGACATGACATATCCGCCACTTGAAAAAGACGGATACCATTTTATCTCACAAAGTAACCACTTTTTCTCTCTCTGCAACACTATTTATGTGGTCCCCTTTTTCCACTAACTCATTTTGTATCCATTTTATCTCACAAAATATCCGTCACAAATGGTGACCCGTCACAAGCAAGACTTTTTGATATATATATAGGTGAAAAGACCTTCATCTTTCATAAGTCTCTTGTGAACGTAAAAGAAGTGGATGGAGTAAATACGATGGGGATGGGACGAGATGTACAACAAAGAATAGTATATCCAGCATGGTTAGACTTAAACACGTGTAAGTAGAATGATGTGAAAGCTGACTTGTTTTGTACTTTTGTACGATAATTGGTTAGTTGGGTTTGGTGTGAGTTTGACAAATGTGATTTGAATACGCTTGTCGGATAATTTTCCATACACGTCTTGGCTGGGGATTTATCAATATAAATGATCCACCTGTTCATGGGCCATTGGTAATGCTCGATTTCGCTTGATATTCACAGATCGAAGGTAGTTTTTTGTTTCTTGATTGAACATTGAATAACATGCGGGTTTTTAACGAGTCGATATACCTGGTAAAATTGACCCGATTTGAGTAATCTTATTCGATAGTTGAACGTGATTTGAATTTGAATTGACCTAACTTGGTTTTTTTATCGTTGCACTTTTATCCACGAATAATTTGATAATAGTTAACCCGAAAATAACTCGAATTCGAAATGACCTGGCCGGAACAGACCTGAAGTCTGCAAACCCAATTGACTTGATCCGAAACTAACTCGGTTGACCCGTTTGACAGGCCTAGGCTCGAGATCCTCTCTATATCTTTATAGGAAGGCATAATGCCACTCCAAAATTATTAATGTCATTCATGTTTGTGAGACGGTGAATAATAATATGCTCTTAGGCTTAACTTGTATTGTTGCCGCATTAACAAAAAATGTAGTAGAGTTATCATTTTTCTGTCTTATGGAGGCATAGGGGGTCTATTTCCCACTCACAAAACAATTTTATATTATCATTGTTGTCATTTTACATATTCTTCCCTTTATTTTCTTGATGAAAGTAAAATGGTAGATCGTCACGAAATGAAATTTACACCGTTGAGATCAAGTAGGGATATAAATGATATGAACCAGCTCATCTTGGAATCAGCTCGGCTCGAGCAGCCGACAATGGTGGTCTAAGATCGCCGGGTGATATATTTTGGATATGTGTGGGGAGGCAAGAGTGGTGGCGGGAATGCAGTGAGGTGGGCAAAGTCGATTGAAGAAGGCGAGGGAAGGGGCGGTGGTTGACGACAAGCTGAGGAGAGGCGGGGCCGTGGCATGGTGGGGCAGAGAAGTGGTAGAGTTTAAAGGGTGAATTGTATAGCATAAGCAAACTATGTACGAAGTCCATAAAAGAGCATACATCCATTAAAAATGAAAGAATTGTATGACTCATTGTCTCAATCAGTAGAGATATATTTACCCACTTTGCTACACATTATAGTTGTTCATGGACATGACGAGTGACGACCCATTATTCTTGGGCCATTCAGCCCGAATAACAAAGCGGGCTTTGACAACATATTTTCCAAAATTTACAAGGGCCCGACCCACGAATTTGTCCAAAACCTGCGAACGACATGTCCGTGGGCCAAAAAAACATGATAATCCAACCCATGTCTAGCCTAAACCCTCATTTAACCACCTCCAGTCTCCAGACTCTAGTACACATATATTATTATTAAAATATAAAACCATTATTCTGTATAATGTTGTACTCCAATCTACCTAAATAAACTATCTTACCCCACACACAACTAATTCAAACTTAATTTCAATTCCATTCAAACTAAATAAACTAACTCATTTTTTTTTTTTGTTTTCAATTCAATTTAACTCAAATCTTATAAAAATTCGGTTCATTTGTGATAGATACGTAAATCTCAGTCTAAAACACGGCCCTAGGCCATGGTCCCTGGCCTAGCGGCCTAGCCCAAGCCTACTTCAAATTGAAAGACAGTCATAAATCAATCTAAAGGAAAATTCATGGTCCTCTCCAACCATTGGCGCCACAAATTCAAATTTAAACCGGCAAAACTCCCCTCTCCCATCTCCCCACCATCCCACCCTCCCTCCTTCCTCAACAAACCACCACAAAAATGCTTCACACTCACGCTTACGCCACCGCAACCCAACCGAACCAAAACCAAACACTCCCCCAACCATGCTCCTCCAACCACCGCGCCAACCTCTCACTCCAAACCGAAGGCGGTGGAACAATCTGCCTTCCCTGTCTATCCACCCTACTCTCAAACCCTAATTCCCCTACATTCCACGTCTCCTACGCGTTATCGCAGCTCGCTCTCGCCGTCTCTCAGCCGTGTTTCCTTTCTCCTCTCCTCAATTTCCACGCTCACCTCGTAATCTCTCCGCTGGTATTGTCGCTGTCTTCGTTTCCTGATGATCAGATTGCTCGTGAGGTTGTTGATGTTATTGCGGAAATTTCTCGAGCTGGCGGTGTTGAGATTGCGAGCGAGTTCGTTTCGAGGATTTCTGATTGTCTTTGTTCTTGTTCGCTGGTTTGGAGTCGCCGCCAATTTTACTCGGTAGTATTCTTTAATCGCTTTGTTGATCATTTGAAATTATCACTTAAATCTGTTAATTTCTAGTTGAATGCTGAATTTGTTAAGATTTACGAGTAATCCGAAGCATTTTGATCATTGTGTTGGATTATTGTGATTAATCAGTGATTATATGAGAATTTTCGGAAATTTCTATTTGAATGCTGTTTACTGTGAGCCTTAAGCAGTAATTTGGAGCGTTTTGATCATTATGTTGAATTACTGTGAATTAATCAGTTGATTTATATGAGAAATTTTCGGGAATTTCTATTTGAATGCTGTTTACTGTGATCTTTACGCAGTAATTTGAAGCGTTTTGATCCTTATGTTGGATTACTGTGACTAATCAGTTGATTGTGGTGTTAATTTTCCGAAATTTGGCAGGAAATTTTTTATTTGAATGCTGTTCCGTTAAGCTTTATGCAGTAATCTGAAGTGTTTTGATCATTATGTTGGATTACTGCGATTTACCAGTTAAATTGTATGATACTTTCTGCAATTTTCCGAGTAATCCTGTACTTCTGAGTTAGAGTTACAGTATGAACTAGTTATGTACTTTAGCAATTTTTTCTGAAAATTGTTAGGAAAAATATCACTCTGATGTCCTAACGTTGAGTAAAATTTAATTAGGACGAAATGTCAATGATAACCTTTTAGGTCATTAAAATTTAAATAACTCAAAACTGTCATCAAAGTGGAATTAGTGAAACCCCAGGACACCGAAGCAGATTAAGTTTACGCTAAGCTTTGGCAAAACCGTGATCAAATGTTCCTTTGTGTTTCTGTTGAATTGACAAACATTATTGTGTTTTTCTTATAAATTGATGTGTTTTTGAGTTATAATGTTGTAGCATTCGACTGTCTGATAAATTATCACAATAGAGAACATCATTTGGGTTGCTGTAATAACTTTCTTTTTGTATCTTCTAGCTACATTGCCTTGGGGTTCTTTTGACTTGTGAAACGGATACTTATGCGTGCATCAAAGATAAAGCTGCCTTAATTCACAACCTTGCCAAGGGTCTACAGCTGCCAAGGTATCAACTTAAGCAGCGACGTTGTTGTGCACATGATATATTTTGACAGTGTGTTTACTAGTTTTCTACTTGAATGCAGTGAAGAAATTCAAGGGGAGATCATGTTTGTCTTGTATAGGATATGCATACTCCAGTATTCTACTAAAGACGAGGAAGGTTCTGATGTACTACATGAGCATTGTCCCATGATCCTGGAATTGTCACTGAGTGCACTCTTGAAGACTCAAAGAGATGATATTCGATCGAACTGTTTAGGTTTGCCCTTATTCCCTGGCTAAACCTTTGCATTAGATACAGTAGGCCGGAATTAGATGCTGATTAAGACTAGAGGAACTTATGCTTTAGCTCTTATTTAAGAATAATCCGTTACATGATTCTAGCTTGAGGCTTATGTTTTAGGTTGTTTTGTAGCCATTGTGTTCCATCTAACTTTTGGATGAACTTGTTGGATGAAGCTCAATGTCAACCTAAACGATCTCCAGCAGTTAAAAACATTTGGACTGGTATAGAAATTTCTCTTGAAGTAGTATGGAAAGCGCTGACTTGGATCAGCAATCAGATACCTTTGCTTTGCTTGGCTATGGTTCTGATTCTGGCAACATTAACTTTCTTTTGAACTTACCTTAAAAAGACCTCAGGCTCGCAGCTCGCTTAAGCGCAACTGTTCAGTTCAAGGGCTCTTTTAATTGTGAAATAAGTCATTTGATGCAATTTTCATCACGAGTCATCTAGAAATAGCCCAACAACACATCTGGTAGATGACATACATCCCACCGCTTTTATCCCGCCATTTGCAAGAGCTCTAGAGGTATTGGGGTGATGTGGTGGTTGTATGCTCTTCCTTCACATGGTCCCTCTCTTTCAAATCTAAAAGGCTATGGTTGGAAAGTTTTATTTGAATATAGGAATGTAATAGTAAATGCATTGCCTATGCATAATGTGTGTGTGTGCCTTACTGCCTTCACCTTATGTTTTGTCGCCAAAGGCCCTCGTCACCTAGTGCCTCTCACACCTAAATTAATGTTTAGACTAATCTTCGATTAGTTGTATTGCGTGTTGTTTAATGAACTACGATCTGTTCCTAGATTCATTAGTTAAAAAATTGGTCATATCCATCACGTAAATATGGCCTGACATTAGCGTCTTGAAAGTTGAAGCAATCTGACCTCACATGGAAAAGAAGCACCTAGCTTTGTTTGGCTTTGTATTCAGTCAATTTAAGGTCATAAATTTGTTTGTGTAGGCCTTCTGAAGGTGCTGAGTCAAAGGGGATTCCTCTCGAATGCCTTCTCAACTGACTTCAACATGATGGATACCTGTGAAGCTGATAATTACGGGCAAAGCTCTGAGGGCGAAACACATGTTCTAAGCAAATTGTTTGCTGAGGCTATAAAATCACCATTGCTATCTCCAGATAACGAGGTTCAAATCTCGGCGCTAGACTTCATCTTTCAATGTCTGTCACGTGGAGATTGCTCATCCAAGCAGATCCAAATCTTGGTGGAAGAAAATGTTGCAGATTATGTATTTGAGATTCTAAGGTTATCAGGTATGTATGCTCTCTTGGCATTTACATTGGCGGCTCACTTCAAACTATAAATGAATACGATTTTCTGAATAAAGAAAACACAGATACAGCAGCAACAAAGACAGCATTACCCCATTGCCTTAAAGGATTTTGACAAAATATGAAGTCCTGTATTATTACAGGCAAAATTTCGATTACAGGATGTAATTTTTAAGCTACATTACTGTATATCTAAGATGTGATTATGCTTTGCACAGAACGGAAGGACCAAATTGTTAGCTCGTGTCTTCAAGTTCTTGATCTTCTATCAACAGCTGACCAAACCTTCAAGCAGAGGCTTGCCATTGGCTTCACAACTTTAGTCTCTGTTCTGCCTCAGGTAACTGAAGTGCGGTGTCATCCTGTTCAACCTCAGATGCTAAAGCTTGTATTGGATGGTATCTCAAGTTTCCCAGGAGTGGTATCCTCAAAAATCATTGAAGAAATAAGCAGTGCCTTAGGGCTAATGCTTAAACGGTATTCAACAGGAGAATTGGGTATGCTTTCAGAAGCATTCATTTTAGTCTGCTCAATCTTTGTTGCTCTCATGAAATCTCCTTCTGCTAGTAGAGTATTGGCACTTTTCTCTGCGATACAAGACGCATCAAAACATACAATTTTGACCTCTATGAGCATG
>JAGPOY010003881.1:0-12609 GCA_018983105.1 Silene uniflora | reverse complement strand
CCAGAAAAACTGGTCCTGTAGTATCTCCAAAGTTTTCTGAACCCCAAAGTGTCCTCCCAATCCTTCTGAATGCACTTCTTTGATCAACAGATCCCTGTATGATCCCCTGGGAACACAGAGCCTTTTTCCACTAAACAGGAAGCCTTTCTGCAGCACATATTTGCTTCCCTGAGCCGGACCTCCCTCATTAAGGTTAATCCAATCCTCAGAAAAGTTAAGGTCTTCCTTGTACAGTTCTTTCATAAATTCAAACCCCAAAATCTTTTTCTCTATGACTGTCAGTAAAGAATGCCTCCTTGACAAAGCATCTACCACAACATTCATCTTGTCTTCCTTATACTTGCTGGAGAAAGTGAATGATTGTAAAAATTCAACCTACTTTGCATGCCTGTGATTGAGCTTATGCTGGCTATTGATAAATCTCAGGGTTTCATGATCAGAGTGAAGCACAAAAGGCTTTGGCCTCAAGTAATGGCTCCAGTGCATCACAGAGCTCACAATGGCATAGAATTCTCTGTCATAAGTGGAATACTTCAGCTTTGCTCCATTCAGTTTCTCACTGAAGTAGGCTACGGGCCTTTGCTCCTGGATTAGAATAGCTCCAATGCCTACTCCACTGGCATCACACTCCAACTCAAACAGTTTATCAAAGTCTAGTAACCTTAGGATAGGAGTTTCACAGATCAGTTGTTTTATCCTTTGGAAGGCTTGTTGAGCAGCCTCAGTCCACCGAAAGTCCCCTTGCTTCATGCAGGCAGTGATTGGTGAAACCACTATGCTAAAGTTCTTAATGAATCTCCTGTAGAAGGATGTCATGCCATGGAATCCTCTTACTTCTGTGATTGTTTATGGGACATGCCAGAATTGTATTGCCTTGATCTTGTCTAGGTCAACTGAGATATCTCTCCCAGATATGATGTAGCCCAGGAATGCTACCTCATTGACCATAAAAGTGCATTTCTCCAATTTCCCATACAGCTTCTGCTCCTAGAGTATCTTAAAAATGGACTCCAAATGTAACAAGTGTTCAAAGTGACTGTTGCTGTAGATGAGTATATCATCAAAGTAAACCACATCAAATTTTCCCAAGCATGGCCTCAACACCTCTGTCATCAATCTCATAAAGGTGCTAGGTGCATTTGACAGACGAAATGGCATCACCAACCACTCATATAAGCCATGCTTTGTTTTAAAAGTAGTCTTCCACTCATCACCTTCCCTGATTCTGACTTGGTGATAGCCCTGTCTGAGATCTGTCTTGGAAAAGACAGTGGCTCCACTAAGTTCATCTAGCATGTCATCCAATCTAGGGATTGGAAACCTATACTTTACAGTGATATTATTGATTGCTCTACTGTCAGTACACATCCTCCAAGTCCCATCTTTCTTAGGTACCAACAAGGCAGGTACTGCACAGGGGCTTAAGGATTCCCTAACAAAACCTTTGGTCATTAGTTCCTCAATCTGATGTTGCAGCTCTCTTGTTGCAGTGGGATCACATCTGTATGCTGGCCTGTTAGGGAGTACAGAGCCAGGTACTAGGTCAATGTGATGTTCAATTCCTCTCTGTGGAGGTAACCCACTTGGTAACTCATCAGGGAACACTGCTCCATATTTCTGAATCAAGGGAGTGACCTCTGCAGGCACTGCAGTGCTCTCCTCTTCTCTAACCTCCTTAGAAAGCGGCATTAAGATAGGTTGCTCTTGCTTCATCTCCTTCACCATGGCTGCTTCCGATAAAAACAACAGACTACTCACATCTTCAGGCATGCTAGGACTGCCATAGTTTCTCTGGTTTAGTGGTAATGGGGTCAGGGTGACCTTCTTGCCATGATGCTTGGAGATATAAACATTCTCCTTCCCATGGTGAGTAGCACCTCTATCAAATTCCCATGGTCTTCCAAGTAACAGATGACATGCATCCATTGGGACCACATCACATAGAGCTTCATCCTTGTATATCTTTCCTATTGAAAAGGAAACAATGCACTGCTTGTCAACCTTGACCTCAGAACTCTTGTTCAACCATCTTAGCTTGTAAGGGTTAGGGTGCTTCTGAGTAGGCATGCTTAACTTTGTGACCATAGTTGTGGAGGCCACATTAGTGAAGCTTCCCCCCATCAATGATTAAATTACAGACCCTTCCTTGGACAGTACATCTACTCCTGAAAATCAAGGACCTTTGAGCAGCTTGCAAAGGGGCCTGCTGGGAATGCATAACCCTCCAAAGAACAAGATTATGCCCTGTGTCAGGGTGAGCAACAATCTATTCCTCACTGGTTCCCTCCTTAGTTTCTATTTCTTCTAGCACCAGTGTTTCTTCTTCCTCATACGCAACTAGGCCCTCTCTTTTCCATTCCTCAACCTCTATGGCAGTGAGAGTCCTGTTAGAGGGACAATCCTTCTTGTAATGGCCATAACCCTAGCACTGGAAGCATCTGATTTTGTCTCTCCCCATTGGAGGGTTTACTTTAGTGCCTACAGGTGCCTTTCCTTTGTCAACTGAGCCCTGGTAACTTGGCTTAGGTGTTTCTGTGGGTTTTGGGTTGACAAAAGGTTTGAAAATAGGTCGGGTTGGGTATTTAGGTGCAACAGTTTTAACCTTTCCCAACTTCTCAATTCTCAAGGCAAGATTGACAGTTTCATCAAATGTCCACATTTGCTGCATTCTTACCCTGCTGGAAATCTTGGGATCCAACCCCTCAACAAACCTAACTAACTTCTGGTCAGGTTTCTCAGTTACCTCACACTGTAAAGTTAACTGCTCAAAGCTCCTCGAATAGGACTCAACAGACTGTTGGTCCTGTCTCAACTGTGTCAGCTTAATGAAGGTATCCTGAGTATAGTCTTTGGCTATGAACTTGTCCTTTAATTTTTTTTTAGTTTAGACCAAGTTCTGACAGGTTCCTTTCCATCCCTAATTCTCTGGTGTTTCATGCTATCATACCACAGAGATGCATGGCCCTTAAATTTAAGAATGGCTATCTTAAAGGACTTCTTATCATCATATTCCTTAAACTCAAAGATTCTCTCAACAGATCTAAGCCAGTCTAGCAAATCCTCAGGGTTAAGACTACCATGAACTTCAGGAATATCTACCTTTATGTCTTTATTGTTGTCTCTGGCATTGTAGATTCCTTCATTCATCCTGAGTCATCTGACTCAGAGTTGTCTTCCTCAAATAGATTGTTCTGTGGCTGACCTCTTCCTTCTCTCATTGCAAAGCCTCTCCCTCTACCTCTTCCTCTGATGGGAGGTTGCAATCTCTGAACGGCCTGGAGCAGTCCTTCTATGTTGCCAGCCACTGTTTCTATCCTGACCTCAAGACTAGTAAATCTCTCTTCACTCATGGGTTATTTTTTTGTGTTTTTGAATATAGCTGGGTAAAATTTTAATTTCTCTCACCTCAGGACTAACACAAGATGGAATTTTGTGATAACCTGACTCCTAGATACCAAATTTGCAGTGTGAACACCAAGGACTTAGACAATTTTGGAAAAACCTGAGAAATGACATATCTCAGGAAATTCAGTGGAATGCAATGAACTTCAGTGAATTACTAAAAATAGCAAATGACCTTGTAAATACTTGAAACTTGGTGATAATTCAGATTAAATAGTAAACTAACACTAAGCCAAATTTCAGATCTTGGATCAAACTCTAAGTATTTTTAATAATTCGAACAACAGGCTCTGACAGACCCTAATTCTGACAGCTTTCAATGAAAAGTTTTAGGAACTGTTTTTGTGAGATTTTATGCAATTATAAATGGGATATAATTAACAAAATAACTTCTAAGCAAGCACAAGAAATTATTCTGATAATTTGGGGTATCAAATTCACCTAACTCAAGCAAGCACAGGGTTAAGATAAACCTGACAGACAATGAGGATTCAAATACAGTCAAGCAAGCACAAATTGAATCTAAATACTCACCACAGATCCTTAATCACCTCTTAAGCAAGCACAAGAAGATATTAAGTCTGACTTCTAACCAAGACACAACTAAGTTAAGGAAGATTTGGAAATTTGAGAGAATTCTCAAGGGTTAATTCATTAATCAAGTCTGAGTAAAACAGAATAAGACATGGTCCTTATATAGGCCTGTCTTGGCAACTTTCTTACAAGTTTGAACCCTAGAATTCTTATCCAAGGGCCAGCATTAAAGCTTACAATAAAGTAGAGTACAAATGTTTTATCTTAAAACAGATACAAAGCTAATTAAGGTAAAGCTGAAGCAAACAAAAGAGTGACAGGCTGACAAGGACATCTTCTGACTTCAAATTTGGCCTGGCTTGGTGAGAGGCTTTGCTTGTCTTGATTTCAGATCCTTCCAGGCATCTTAGGTGTTATCTGATGCAAGGATAGTTCAACCAAAAGGCTTCTCAGTGTTGCCTTTTTCCTGCTTGGCCAAAAATGGAAAGAAACTTTATCAGAATCGTCATGTATTGCCACTTGACTTCAGTTGGTTTTCTTAGGATATGCAATGCTGGCTCTTGTGGATCCTTGGACTTGTTCTGGACTTAGTTGGATAGTGTACCAGCTGGCCATGGTGGCTGCTGGCTGTTGGCTTGGGTCTGTCCTGGCTGGCCTGCTGAAAATAAGCTGAAATGTGTTGTGGCCTGGTCATGGCTATCAGGAAATAGGTTGTGGCTTGACTCGGCTAGGCCATCCATAGTATTATCCAGGCCATGGCTCCCTAGGCTTAGGCCATCACTGATATTGGTCTGGCCATGGGTGTCAGCTCCTGCTGCAGAGGTCCTAAAACATCAGTCTATTTACGTTAACTTGGTCCACCTATAGGCTATAACCATCCGAGACCATTTCATATTTTCATGTACCACATTTGGGCCATCATCTATTCCTGTTATCGTTGTTTATCATGCTTCAACCATAGCTGTATACGTTCTAACTTTTGATAAGCATATCGCAAATTTTCATTTGTAACAGGGGTGAACACGTCACAAATTGTGACGGACCCAAAATGTAACCATTTTAATAAGAAAATGTACCATTATTTGATATCATATACTCCGTACTATATTCATCTTACAACCCTCACAAATTCTCATTTAAGACGGACACCAAATAGATATCAAATCACCCCACTTATTGCCTTGGAAATGGCAAAAGTTTTCTCTTTATTACTACCATGTGGTACTATTTAACCTTTTCTTAAGCTTAAGATGGATAGTGTCTGTCTTAAGCAAGATTTATTGGCCTTATGTAACTAAAGTGCGAAATTTTTAAGCTGTTGGGTGAACGAAGCATTTCGGTCAAAAGTTAAAGTGAATGGCTGAAGCCTAATTAATGATTCTCTATTTTAATACACCCTTCATCAAAATGTACTCTAAGATTGAAAAGTGCATAATGTGTAACCTCATCCATACTGTGTGATGAAATTCCAACTTTTAAATTTGAAGGCTTTTAGGATTTGACCTCGAGATCTTTGATGATTGAGATTCAATCAAAAGGTTTGTACCTTAATACAAACCATCACATAAGAGTTCATGGCCTGGGTTGAAGAGTAGGGACTGTGTAGATTTCCAAAGCGACGTGCTAAAAGTTCATGTATGAGAGTTAAAGATTTTTTGGATTCGGACTTTCAGAGTCATCATCTCATTCTTCCTTGCCATAAAAGCTTTGCCCTTATTCTTCCTTTCCATAAAAGTCTTGTAATTGTTGCATATCTTTCTTGAATCTGTCTCTTGATCTTGCAGAATGTGCAAGTGTTTGAGATATCATGCCTCCGTTTGTTGTAGTGTGTACAGTACTCAACATCCTTAGCTTTCCTGATAGGAACAACATCAACATGATTATCAAGCATTCTCCTCTTAGAGTTGTAAGCATCACTTTCCACCAGATATTCAGAAGTACTGTCATTAATGATTTTCTACTTCTCAATCTTCTATAACGTCCGAAGAGCACAATTAAGTGGAGGTATGGGCTCCATAGAAAGAAGAGTGGTCGGAACCTGCTCATATCCAGAGTTGAAACCCAGCAATAGTTGGATTAACTTGGCTTGTGTCTCACAATAAAGAAGCCTTTTGAGCAAGCTGGAAGAACAATTAGACATTGCTGCACAGGTAAAATGTGGCATAGGATCCATGTTATCTAAACCTTCCCTGATTGACCTTGTAACACCCTATATACCAAGGCCCCTTACCAGGGACTGTCCTATCATATAAGGACGTTACCATCTCGGTTGCCCGAGGTAGTGAACATCATAAAGTAAACAATCCGGGACAATTTATTAATAACGTAAATAATATTAAAGTTTACATCAAACTGTCTTAAACCAACATAACAAAACAACGGTCTTAAACAACTGAAACTAAAACTAAAACTAGCGGAAGCTATACTGAAGCACTAGACTCGGCTGTGTCCCCTTCATCCAACTTCATCAACAAAGCTAACTGCTTCAATCTACTCACCATCCCTGATGGATCACAGCAGGTCAACAGACAACATAAACGGGGTCAGCAACCGGTACCAATAATAACTCAATGCAACGTAAATAATATTAACAGCGGAAGACAACCATTAATTCATAATCCCTTTCAGCCAGGTCCCATCGCAACAGGTACCCAAAGTCAGCCAGTGACACAGCCTCGTCACTGCAGCCACTCTTCGCAACAAGTGATAACCATAGGTTCATTAATGTGCACATCCTCCTGGTGATGGGAGTCACCAGGAGCGATCGAAGGGCGTGGACCATTTCCCATATGGTCTCACTTAGCCGTAACAGTTTATTCAGCCGTAACCATCATACAATACAATTGATACCATTAATCATATTATACTATCAATCATGCAATCAATCTCAGTAGTTAATCCATACAATACTGTCACTACCGAGTTACTAAGTAGGAAATCCTACCTGATAGCAAATCCGCAGCAATAAATCACACAACACAGCTAGAAGGGCTCCTCTACGAATTCACAACCTAGAATAATCAATTAATCAATCAATTGTGCTCTAATAGTGATTCATATGAAATACTACTGATTCGATCATAATCTAAGCATAATAAATCTAGATCTAGCAAAACTTACAAATTAGCGACGGCGGCAGGCAAAGATATGGATCTCTCTTGACTCCGAAGTGATTAGGAATGGTTTTAGGGTTTTGTGATAGTAAAAGTTGTAAAACTGTAACTGAATGAATTACCTTTCCTTTTATATTAATTAACCATTCATAATTACTTTTAAGTCGGTTCCCCGGCCCGTCAGGTATACTCGGCCGAGCTACAGTACTACTCGGCCGAGTACTCAATACTCGACCGAGTGCTCCTGTACTCGATCGAGTACTCACTCGGCAGACCACTGCCTCAAAATCCACATTGTCTACTCGGCCGAGTAGACCCGTAAGTGATACGGGGTATCACAGTCTCCCCTACTTAGAAATGAACTTCGTCCCTGAAGTTCAACTCATACCCTCAACACCGAAAATCCTATGGTTTGACATACAGGTAGAACCTATAGTCCAACCAACTCGATGGAAAGCAGCTCAAACTTTTATAAAACAACATAAAACTCTCTTACTAACCCGTATAAAACACGATGCGATCTCTCCTACCCCCCTTAAAAGAAAATAGTTACGTCCTCGTAATCAAACATACCTCGTCGAAAAGATGTGGTTACTTCTCGCGCATAGCTGGTTCAGCTTTCCATGTAGCCTCCTCCATGTCATGATAAGACCACAACACTTTTACAATGACAGTTTCACCATTCCTTGTCTTTCGCACCTTACGGTCGAAAATCTTGATCGACAACTCTTCATAGGTCAGGGTCTCATCTAACACAATAGCTTCACGTTCCAACACATGCGATGCATCAAGATAGTACCGTCTCAGCTGTGATACGTGAAACACGTTATGTACTCTATCAAGTTTAGCTGGCAAGGCAAGTCGATAATCTACCTCGCCAATTCGATCCAACACATCATAAGGTCCGATGTATTTCGGACTTAGTTTCCCTCTCTTGCCAAATCGCATCACTCCTCGCATTGGCGAAACTTTCAGCAAAACCTTGTCACCCGACTGGAATTCCACGTGTCTGCGCTTCGGATCTGCAAAACTCTTCTGTCGGTCCTGAGCTGCTTTCATCTTTTGTCTGATCATCTTAATATGCTCCACCATATCTTGCACCAACTGTGGTCTTAAAACCACAGCTTCTGCACTGTCGTCTCAGCACACTGGACTATGACACTTCCTCCCATATAAAGCCTCAAACGGTGTCATACCTATACTCGTATGATAGCTATCATTGTATGAAAACTCAATTAAATCGAGTCGCTCTTCCCAGGTTCCACCAAACTCCATCACACAAGCTCTCAACATGTCCTCCAAAGTCTTTATGGTCCTCTCAGTCTGATCGTCTGTCGCAGGATGAAATGATGTGCTCATCTTCAAGGTTGTATCCATCAATTCCTGCAACTCTTGCCAAAACTTCGATATAAACCTCGCATCTCTGTCTGGCACAATATCCTTTGGCACTCCGTGAAGTCGTACCACATTCTTCCTGTATCCATTGGCTAGCTGAACTTTACTCCAAGTGTCTTTCATTGGAATAAAGTGAGCTGACTTTGTCAGTCGGTCCACTATTACCCAAATCATGTTATTACCTTGTGGCGTCCTCGGTAATCCCACGATAAAATCGATGGATATAGATCCCCATTTCCATTCAGGTACCTCAAGTGATTGTACCAACCCTTGCGGTCTTCTTTGTTCACCCTTTACTCGCTAGCAAGTCAAACACTTAGCCACAAACTCCGCGATCTCCTTCTTCATCCCTGGCCACCAAAAGGTCTTCTTCAGATCTCTGTACAACTTATCACCACCCGGATGTACTGAATAAGGAGTACAATGAGATTCAGTCATAACCGTTTTCCTCATCTCAGCATCATTAGGCACACACCATCGTCCATCAAAACGAAGGCTTCCATCATCATGAATGGTGAATCTTGACTTCTCTGTATCACTCAGTTTCTCTTTCCACTCTATGATCTTGGGATCAACCAACTGCTTCTCCTGAATCTTACTGTACAGTTCTGGTTCAACTGTCAAGTTACCAACTGCATCACCTTTCCGTATCATATGGATCCCCATCTTCCTTACCTCATCTCTTAGCTGCATCAAAGACAAATGTGTGCACAAGGAATGTACACTCTTTCTGCTCAGCGCGTCAACCACTACATTAGCCTTCCCTTCATGGTATAGGATCTCCATGTCATAATCATCAATCAGCTTCATCCACCTTCTCTGTCTCATATTCAGCTCCTTTTGGGTGTAAATGTATTTCAAACTCTTGTGATCTGAAAACACCTTGAATGTTGCTCCATAGAGGTAATGTCTCCCGATTTTGAAAGCAAAAACTACAGCACCCAACTCCAGATCATGCGTCGGATAGTTCTCCTCATACGGCTTCAACTGTCTCGAGGCATAAGCTATCACCTTTCCATTCTGCATCAAAACACAACCCAGACCTTTCTTTCAAGCATCTATGTAAACTTCAAAATTCTCCCTTCCTTCAGGTAATGCTAGGATAGGAGCTGTAGTCAAGCGTTCCTTTAGGGTCTGAAACGCCGTTTCACAACTCTCATCCCAGCAAAATCTCGTATCTTTCCTCATCAGTGCTGTCAACGGTCTTGCGATTGCTGAAAAATCCTTCACAAATCTCCGATAATAGCCTGCCAAACCCAATAAACTCCGAATTTCTGCCACATTTTTCGGTGCTTCCCAGTTCGATACTGCTGAAATCTTACTTGGATCAACTGAAACACCCTTCTTTGAAATGATGTGTCCCAGAAAATCCACTTTGTCCAACCAGAACTCACGCTGCTCAACTTAGCATAAAGATTGTTATCGCGCAACTTCTGCAACACCAACCTCAGATGCTCTTCATGTTCCTCCTTAGTCTTAGAAT
Source organism: Silene uniflora (assembly GCA_018983105.1). Lineage (NCBI taxonomy): Eukaryota > Viridiplantae > Streptophyta > Magnoliopsida > Caryophyllales > Caryophyllaceae > Silene > Silene uniflora. The sequence goes on along the minus strand of JAGPOY010003881.1, from coordinate 2,682 downwards.
AGACCAAAATATCATCGATGAATACCACGACAAACTGGTCTAAGAATTCGTTGAAAATCCGATTCATCAAATCCATAAACACTGCTGGTGCATTAGTCAACCCGAAAGGCATCACCACAAACTCGTAGTGTCCATATCTCGATCTAAAGGCTGTCTTCGGTACATCTTCATCACTAATCCTCAGCTGATGGTATCCTGACCTTAGATCAATCTTTGAAAACACTCCAGCTCCACTTAACTGATCCAACAAGTCATCTATTCTTGGTAATGGATACTTATTCTTCACAGTTACATGGTTCAATTCCCGATAATCGATGCACAACCTCATGCTCCCATCTTTCTTCTTAACGAACAGGATTGGTGCTCCCCAAGGTGATACACTTGGTCTAATGTATCCCTTCTGCAGTAAATCTTCAGTTGCTTCTTCAATTCTTCAAGCTCTCTCAGCGCCATACGATATGGAGCCTTAGAAAACGGCCCGGTTCCCGGCTTCAAGTCAATTGTGAAGTCGATATCTCTCTTCGGTGGTAACCCTGGTATCTCTTCAGGAAAGACATCGGCAAACTCTTCGACAACCGGTATTTCCGTTGCTATCGGTATCTCCGATCGGTTATCCCGAATGTGGCAAAGTATTATAGGACATCCCATCCGTAGATAAGATTTCAGGGTCATTGCTGCAATCAACTTGAACTTGGGTTTGATCACAAACCCACGGTAAGATACACTCCTCCCTTTAAGACCTCTTAATGTCACCTTCTTCTGATGGCAATCTATCTTGGCTTTATGTCTACCCAACCAGTCCATCCCGACAATAACCTCAAATCCATCTAATGGGAATTCTAACAAGTCAACATGGAAGTTTGTCTCTCCTATGTACAATTATACATCCTTATACTTCTTATTACATGACACTGACTCCCCCGAAGGTTTAAAAACATTGTTAGATACTAGCTTATGTTCCCTAACTTCATACTTTCAGCATGACTCTTAGATATAAACGAATGGGTCGCCCCCGAATCAAACAAAACAAAAGACGGGGTATTGTGAATAGAAAAAGTACCGGTAACGACTTGCGCGTCGTCCTCAGCTGCCTGCTTCTCCATCATGAATATTTTACCACTACTCTTAGCTGAAACCCCTTCTTGCACTGTAGTTGCTGATGTGGTCGGCTTTGCAGTCGTAGTCTGATTCCCGGTCGTACTCGGGCGCTGATAAGATCCCCCACCGTTGTTGTTCTGTCCACCCTGGTTGTACCATGACCCGGCTGGCTTATTGCTAGCCATACTCAGTGTCGGGGCTTGCAAAAAGCCTCCCTGATAAGATCGTGGCTGAAAAGCTCCTCCACCCAGACCTCGGCACTCGAAGCGTCGGTGCCCAATCTTGCCACAGTTGTAGCAAGTCAAGGGAGATGACTCGCTAGATGTACGGACACCTCTACCTCCACCACAGCTAGATCCTCCACCATAGCTAGCTCCTCCGGAATATCCCTGAGATTGGGTATAGCCACCCCTCTTAGCACTGGTCTGGCCACTAGCATCATTCTCAGCCTTCCTCTTCTCGGTAGCTCGCTCCCTAGCCTCTTTAGACATGTCAATGAGACGCTCAACATGTCCCGCTCTCTCATAAACCTCGGTCAGGTCAGATAATGTCCCTGTCGGTAGCTTCTCCAGAATCTTGAAGTGCAAATCTTTCTCGAAACGGATAGCCAAGCTCAAGTCACTTAGCTCCGTATCTGCAGCATAGCGAGATAGAGCATAGAACTTATGGTAGTAGTCAGCCACTGCCATCCCCTCAGTCATAATGAAGGAATCGAACTCCGCTCTCAGCCTTTTACGAACGTGCTCCGGTATGAACCTCTTCCTCATCTGGACCTTGAATTCTTTCCAGGGAATGAACCCTTGGCCCTTGTTCCGGTAGTGCTCCCTAGCTGATTCTCGAACGCTCTTCCACCAAACTCCAGCAACATCTCTCAAGTAGAACGCAGCCTGATCCACTTGCAGTTCCTCCGGGCATTGAACGAGCTCCATAAGATTTTCCATCTCATCATGCCAGTTGTCGAGCAGTTTGGGTTCTCCGGTACCCTCAAAGACTGTAGGCTGGAAGCGGGAGATCACAGTGCTTATCTTAGATGCACTCATCTTTCCGAGCTCCTTACCTACCCGCTTGACGATCTCAGTGAGATTCTCATTCTTCTCAATCAACCTAGCAATCTCATCTAGCCTCATATCAGCAGCTAGCATATGAGCATTCGACCTCTTTGGCGACATTTTGAGCTAATGGAAATAGAAAAAGAAAAACGTAAGCATCAGCCTACGGCTCAAAACAATTTCATCCGCCCAAAGAGTTAACTTCATTACTCGGCCGAGTACCATATTCCAGAAGTAAATCCAGAATATAACATAAAACTGTACTCGGTCGTGTCGTAACCATACTCGGCCGAGTGCTCTCTACTCGGTCGAGTAGTTCGACCATCCGTCCGAGTACACTATTACAGTAAGCAAACATATTATCCTCTCTAAACATTGATGAGGTTCAACTCGTCACACCTAATCAAACACATTTATATTCTCCAACAAACTAACTACGTAGATAGCAAGTAAGTCGAGGTCGATCCACAAGACGGGAAACTAGCAATAGCGATCTATTCGTCTTGGGTTATGCAAAGCAAATGTCTAAGGTAAC
>JAGPOY010003879.1:11499-24111 GCA_018983105.1 Silene uniflora | reverse complement strand
AATTGTACAACTGCAGATTCTACCGAGTACTATACAACCGTATTATCTACAACCAATAAAAAGTGATCACTTTAGATATATAGTGATCACTTTTTGATATACTAGTCTTAAACCCGTGCAAATTGCACGGGTATGCTAATTTTAATATTGTTGTATGAACAATTTTTTTTTAAGATGGTTACTATCTACAAAAAAAGTGGTCACATTTTGCTAAAAATGACGAAAATAACTTTTTTTTTTTTTTTTGATGACGAGGAGGTTTAAACCTCCCCGGGCACGCAACAATACCATGCTAACCACCACGTACCATGTAAGCTCAATCCACGGGGTTACCCCTCACCGGAAGACATGTGGTCAAGTCTCATCATCTAGGGAGATTCGAACCCAGGACCTCTCAGTCCATCCTTTGGAAGTTTTGAGGGAACTCGAATCTCCACTAGACCAAGAGCACTTAGTTCGAAAATAACAGTTGCACAAGAGAATCACTATTGTACAAATAATAGTGAGTTTGGGTTTTTCTCTCTCTTCAATTGGTGACACTCGCCGCATTTGTCTCTCTGTTTTCCATACTTCTGCTGTTCTACCTGCCCATTTATTCCCTTTTTATTTTTATTTCTGGATGACTGAGGGACCAAGGGAGTCGTCGTCAATCGTCATGTGCTCATCAGCTCATGTACATGTGTTTTAATTATACCTCCTAAATGGGTTATTTTCGGGCCGGTTTTGGATTGAGAACTTGAGTTATTTTGTACTCCCTCCATAACACGCCAATGGTTACATTGAGTTCATGGGCACTATTCATGGTCGTAGGGAATCTTCGATATTATTCTTAATCTATAAGTCGAAATATAGTCACGTGAGATCTTGTTTGATTTATCGTCGTGAATGCTATAAGAATATCAAATTTTTATAATTTTTAATAATGTGTAACTAAAGATATTCACGTTACAAAACGTATCTCGACAAGTGTGAAAATCTCAATGTAACCATTGGTGTGATATGGAGGGAGTATTAGGTTATTTTCGAGTCAATAATTATCAGGTCAGGTCATTTTTGGATCAAGTAACCTGGTTTGGAGTACTCTGCTCGGGTCATTTTGGGTCGTTTATGGCATTTTGGGTCAACATTTTACTTAGTCTGTTATTTCGGGTAACTAGGGAAAATGGAGTCATTTTGGGTTACTTCTAGTCGGGTCATTTCGGGTCAGGTGAGCTCGGATCATTTTGGGTCAGGTCAGCTCGGGTCTATCGGGTTAAGTTTGGGTCACTTTTGGGTCTCAGGCAGGGCATCTTGAAACAAATGAAGGCTCGGTGCACCGCAAAAAAATGAGACCCGAAATATGAACATCATACAAGTGTAATACTCCGTATAATATAATGTTTGTATTGAATTTCATCAATAAAGCTCGGTGTCCAAAATCGAAGGCCCGGTTCCTCTACCCGTGAATCGTGGTTACTCAGGGTCTTAAACGCCCCTGATCTCAGGTTGGGTTAATTTCATCAGATTTTGTTTGAACGAGTATTTGGTGTACAATGAATAAGTTCCATAATGGAAAATGGAAATTATGGGTAATTTATGTCATTGGGTTAACAATTTAGGAATGACAATAGATCCAGGACCCTACCCATATTCGCTTGATCGGATCCTGATGGAGACGCGGATATGGATCTCATTTTTATGGATCCAATGGATATGGGTCGGATATGGATCTATAAAAATTTACGTGGATATGGATATGGATCTTGTCGCTAAGATCCAGACCCTACCCATATCCATATTTTTTTTTTAGATATATATAAGAATAACTAACATTTATAAAAGTCATGTTTTCTTATCTTTTATTCAACTCTTTTATGCCAGTTTTCTTATTTCATAGTCATTAATGAATTTACAACCTAATTCAAATATTCGAGAAACAATAAGTTGTTATAGAATAAGAAAATAGAGAAGGAAGGGGAGAGAAAACTTAGAAGAAAATAGGTAAATAGATTAAGAGAGGTAAGAAGGTTCATTATTATTCATCTCATATGGGGTATATATAGTACATAGATGATGAGTTTATCAACACCCTAATTACATATATAATGGGTATAAGCCCAATGGACATCCATCTAACTAATGTTTCATAACACTCCCTCTTGGATGTACATTACTGAAAAACATGTCTCGTTAAAAACTTTCTAGAAAAACCCCGTGGGAAAAACACTAGTAAGGAAAAGAGTACAATATTCTTCTAACACGCAAAGTAATAAGCTGCCTCATTAAAACCTTTCTATGGAAAACCCAGTGGGACAAAACCATAGATAAGGAAAAAGAGTACATCGCGTGTACACTCCCTCTGATGGTTACATCACTTGTAAAACGTCAATGTAACTCATGATGTGACAAAGTTTATCGATCTTAGAAATAGCTGTCATCGTACTTGATCAACTTAATAGATGTTTTTAATTAACAAGAAAAGTTGATTGCTTCAGAATTCATAATACGACGATAATCATTCATAACGATTTTGCAGCTTCACTCCAAATAATCTTGTCACTTTTGTAATACTTCATCTTTTCTTTGAACGATCATATCACTAACAATAATATGCATGTATATGATGATATGTGATTAAGTTCTAAACTATACGATGTGATCATATGAAATAATGAAACGATGTAATAAGAAAACAATATGAAAATGCTTAACATGCATGATGACTCGATAATGCAAACTGTACAGTTTTATTTTCAATATCCATGATTTGGATGAATTTCAGGTTTATGAGCTCTTTAATAACCAGAAATATGTCGACTGTTAAATGGACTTATAAAGTCCTAGTTCAATTGAATATTGCGCGCAAATTAGAGCCGATCAAGGGCGGGCCGACCCGTTTGGCCCGGCCCGTCCGGCCCGCTAAAATAGCGGGCTTGGACAAGAAAAATCAAAAAATAAATGGGTAGCGGACAACAAAACTAGGCCCGCTAGAATAAATGGGCGGGCTTGGACTAAACAAAATTGCCCATGGACGGCCCGCTAGGCCCGCTATTAAAAGTACTGAAACCCTTAATCCTCCACCATTCTATGATCATTTCATTTACAATTTTTACACTCTAAATTAATTACGTAGTGCAAATGAATGCTTATGCCTTACGTATAAGTGGAAGATTGTAGGTATTTAGTCACCTACACTTGTCGTATAAAGATTCGCCCGAGAATGCACATGCTACATTTCTACAGAGATTGTTGTATAAAGATAAAATGTACAGTAGCTTTCAAGTATCTATATAGGAGTGTGTGTAACCGCCAACAATGCCGCACAAAGACTATGACAAAAATGAACTTTTGATATTTGTATGAGAATATCGTCAAACTTTTTTTTTTCCAAATCTACTAAACTTATCTCTCGAAAATTAGTAGATTTTATTAAGTGTAAGCTTTAAAAGACAATTATTAAGTTTTTGTGGGTGTAGCTATAATAAACTTGTGTTTTAAAAAAAAAAGCTAATTTTTGTATTTCATTCTAGCCGGGCCCGCGGGCCGGCCCGCTTTCTTGGAGTGGGCGGATACGGGCATTGAAAATTGGCCCGCTTAGCGGGCTTGGGCTATGAAATAAGGCCCGACGGGCACTTTTTTAGTAGTTGGGCCCGGCCCGTGTCCGGCCCAAGCCCGCTTTTGATCACCTCTAGCGCAAATGATGTGTATCCGTTTCATATGGATATACTTTTATAATCATAATGGAAGAGTGTAGAATTCCTTCAAATATTACACTGTAGGTGTAATTTAATATATTAAAACTTCTTTTATTTTACCAATTTTTCACTTACTTTCTCCCTCTAAGGTGGTAAAAACTATATTATAGATAGATTGCAATCATTCACTTGACCGCCTTAGAATGCGATTTCTCATGATAAATGAGATTTCATGAGTGGGCCGGGGATCTGGGGAGTAGTGTATAATACAAATTGATTATCAATGTGCTAAATCAAAATGTCAAATGTAGAAGATCAATTTATTCAGATGATTATCAAATTGTGAATTGAAATAACACATATTACTCGTATTTTTGTATGTGGTCGTCAAGCCAACATAAAAACAATTTCAATTCGTATTGAACTACAAGGTTTTTGTTCAACCTAGAGTAATTTGCATTTTCATTGTTTTAGATGTCCAAGTATCAATCATACACAATTTTAGTGTAGTTACTGGTGTGTAATAAAATGTATATACCACCATTGAAAGAGTCGTTGCACATTACTGTTTGTATAAGCTCTTGACTTAAAAAAAAACAAATGTATAATAAGACTCCGCATGGACATCAAAAATTCTTCTACTCGTATTTTAAGCACTTGATAATATATGCTTAATCATTTCATGTCAATATTTGATCGTAGTTCGCATTGTATTATAATACTCCATATATAGTTGGAGTTGGATGCCTTAATTAAGCAAATGTCCACTTTCTTGACAAATGTAAAGTTGAATGCTAACTTATGGTTAGCTATTATATCGTATGTGCAAAGAAATGATGTGGTGTAGTCGTGTAGCGAATATGACACATTTAGTGTCTGATGTAAATTTTAAACTGACAAAAATGATTATTATCCCTTTGGGAAATATGACGACGAATTTATTCATTTTGAGTAACCATTAGTTTGTCGTCTTAATAGTGTTAAACAATTACTCCGTAGTCCGTATGATGAGTAATTTAAGACTTAAGAATTGAAGAATTTGTCTTTTCATTAGGGGTAATGAAAAATAATAATATGGGTAAACTAGCCTCTTATTCAAATATAGAAGACTAGCTCACATTAAAGTGACAAGCGACCGTCTCACACTGAATTGATAGAAGACCATCTCACCGTAAATTGATAGGAGATAACTTAAATTGATAAGGGACAGTTCTCACATTAAAATGATAGGAGAATGTCTCAATATTATATTGATAGAAGACCGTCTTAAATTATAATGACGATCGTGTGTCTCATGTTAGATATGAGATCGTCTAAATTAATTAGATAGGAACTCCTCTCAAGTAAATTGATATGAGATCGTCTCAATTAAATAGATATGATATCGGCTTAAATTATAATACCGATTGTGTCTCATGTTAAAGAGATTTGAGATCGTATAAAATTAATTATATAGAAACTCGTCTCACTTAAATAGATATGAGACTGTTTCAATTAAATAGATCGGAGTTCATCTCACATTAAATAGATAGGAGACTACTATCTCGCATTAAATTGATTGCAGATCGTCTAGATATGAGATCGTATCGAATTAAATTAATATGGATTATCTTGTATAAATAGATAGATCGTCTCAATTAAATAGATATGAGATCGTTCTCACATTAAATTGATAGATGATCGTCTTAAATTGTGATGACGATCATCTCTTGCTAAATAGATATACAATCAACTCAGATTTTGAACATAAAAGACTTTGTCAATTAAATAGATATAAGAGATCATTGCACATGAAATTAACATAAGCAATTGTTGTACGAGTAGTCCAAACAATATGAATAAACATTAAGACAGTTTAGTAATTGCTATCAGTTATAGAAATAAATTGTCAAAAACTGATCATCACTCGTGATTATACGAAAAGTAGACAGGGGTGTTATGATTTTCGTCTTTTTATGCAGTCAGGTTGACGGGATTAAAAACAATATTGCTAGCTATGCCGCTATGCGGTTATGCTCAACCTAATCATACAAGTTTATTCGAAAAATATATTCATAAAACATTAATAAAAAAAAATTATCAATGCTTGACCTTTAAAATTACACTACAACAAATTGACTCTTGCGCCACGAATGATGCCACGGGAATTCATAATTCGGGGCGAAATTTTAGCTGGCCACGGGAAAATTTCATTGAATTTCTTAACAAAAATTTTATGCCACGGGACAACTTTTCCGTGGCCAAAATTCTCTTGCGCCACGAATTAGGCTACGGCCGTGGCTAATAATCACTCTCGCCACGAACAATGTCACGACCGTGACGAAAATGTCTTTTTGCCACGAGTTTGTTGCGTGGCTAAGATCTTTTTAGAATTGAATCAAGACATATATGTTAATGTTAGGCAAAGGCATCGTAAAAAAAAAAAAAACATTGTTAAAAAAAATATAAAGTTGAATATAAATATCAAGTAAAAATAATATGAAAGTAAATTCAAATATAAATTTTCAAAAATATTTTCATTGTGTTAAGAATTATTTGTTATTTGTAGTTTAGTTTACTAAGAACATTAAAACTTTTATAATATTAGGCCCAAGTAGAGAAATTTATTATCATCTATTTTTTTTTTTTTTAAATCAGAATTTTATTTTGTGGTTTTTTCATAACATCGATAATGTAGGAAATATATCTGAATATATAATTTGGTTTATTTAAGTCATCAATTAAGACCATAGCACATGCATAAAAATATAGTTAAATTATACATGCTAGTTAAAGGTAGCACTCATAGATGATAAATTAGATAAGCTTAAATATAGTTTAAAACTGTCTAATTCGATATATAATTTTATTTGTTAGATATTTTAGAAGAAAAACTTGAATTTGAATTAAAATCTAATTAACTTGATGAAAAGTAATTTTGATATTTTTTATAAATTAAAATAAGAAAACACAATTAAGTTAAAAAAGTTATTAACTAAAATAACAATATTGAAAGTAGGGGTGAGCAAAAATAAATAATGCGGTTTTATTATACATATACATTATGATATACAATTTCAATCATACAAATTTCCATATATATGATACGGTTTATATAAAAACTGTATCAGATACCTATCGGCAAAATCTAAAACCTTAAATAGTATTTTCGTTATAAGTCGTCTTTTTAAAACCACAAAATATCATATTTCTCAATGAGTCGTTGTTATAAATCTTATACTTTTTAGGCTATTTTTTCTTTTATATTCCATACTTATGAATACTCTTTCAATTATTAAATACAAAAATATAAAATCACAAAAAAAAAAAAGCATAAACGAAATATAAATTACACAGGTGATATTGAAAACCGGATAACGTATGTTTGGCTTTCGGATTTAAGGAAAAATCAGATATAGCTGTATGTATAGAAAATCCATATCGGGTAAGACTATTAAAAAACGAGATTTTAAAAATGAATATTAATACAGTATATCGAAACTGCAGAGGATATACGGATTTACTCACCCCTAACAAAAAGTTGAAAGTAAAAACAAATAATAAACTAATTTAATCTATAATGAAAATAAAAACTCTATAAAAAAATTAACGATAAAAAATCAATATGAGAGCTTTTTTATTGAAAATGATCACTTCGTAAAGAAAATCAATTGACAAAACCATTGAAACTCATATGTGTAAATAAAGTGCAAAATTGAAGAAAGAAACGATGAACAATAATAAAGATAAATAAATTTAACAAAAAAAATATAAATAAGGAGGTAGAATAAGAAAATCGATAAAATAAGAAATTAAAAAACACTGGGGAAACGAGATTGTTTTTGTGAAAATAATGTTTTTTTTTTCACAAAAATATGAAACTCATGTACTATTCTGGATATTAAGTAAAAAAACATAGTATTTGAAAATAAAAATCATTTTAAAAGGATTCAATGTGTTAATCATATCAACAAAATTCACTTGAAATTCAGGCAGCTCATCATAAGAACTTCAAAGTTAAGCGTGCTCAGGTGAGAGCAGTGTAAGGATGGGTGACCTCCTGGGAAGCCTCTCGGATGCGCATAAGGGGTGAAATCAAATAACGCTTGGATGAGAATTGAGAGACATAACAAAGTAATTACGATAGCATGAAATGAATTGATATGGAATAGCCATTTTTGTTATGAAATAATATAATATTATTACGATTTATTTATTTATTTTCTATATATACCTTATTTGCCACGAGAATAAATTTTGGCCACGGGAATAAATTTTTGGCCACGGGAGTTATTAGCCACGAAAGGGTCGTGACTAAAAATTCAATTTTGGCCACGTTATTGTTTTTCCCGTGACTAATTCTTAGCCACGGCCACTTGCGTCACGGAAGGTATTTCCGTGGCAAACTGCTTTAGCCACGGAAATTTAGCACTTGCGCCACGAATTTAGACGTGGCCCAAGTGCTAATTTGTAGTAGTGTTAGCAAATCCAATCTAATCATAAAAGATGTAGATTTAGACAAGAAGTTGATAAACGTTGACCAAACCATTTAATGTATAACGGTTTCGAAAACATACCTGCTCAATCGATTAGAACTTCAAATAGAGAAGGAAGGGAAGAGAAAACTTAGAAGAAAATAGGTAAATAGACTACGAGAGGTAAGAGGGTTGGACATCCATCTAACTAATGTTTCATAACACAAGTAACTTTTTCATCGTACAAATAATAACTTACGTGGTAATTTGTTACTCTATCATGATAAATATCGACATATTAAAAATAACAAAAAAATTTGAAAAAGATCGGACCCATTTAAGACCCTGATCCTACCCAGATCCATGGATCTGGATATTGGTATGGAAATTTTGGACCCTGTGGATATGGGTCGGATATGGATCCACCATATATAATATGGATATGGATATGGATCCTATAGGACCCTACCCAGACCCTACCCAATGTCATCCCTAGTTGACATCCCTTAACACGACCCATGTCCAACTTTGGTAAGGCTCAGCATGGTAATTGGTACGACACGTCGGCTCAGTTTTGTCAGTTCGATCTCGGGCTGATATTCACCCTTTAACCAAAATAACCCATTTTGCAAAAGTGAAAAAAAGCAGCGTTAGACGTAATATAATTTGTTTGAATGTTTCCGAGTAATACTCCCTCCTACCCACATCTAATGTCCCTTTTGCCCCAATTTCTTACCCATCAAATTGTCCCTTTTGTTTTTTCCCATGAATTATTTGGACTTATCTACCCCCAACTCACCCAATTATACATTACTTTTTATTATTCTATTCAATTTCATAACACCCTCTCTCCTATTATCTTACTTCTACCCATTACTTTTTATTATTCTATTCAACCCCATAAATTTTCTACTTTATCTCAAAAGGGACATTAGATGTGGGTAGGAGGGAGTACCATTTTATGAACGTAAGGTGTACGTTGTGTAGCGACAAATTAAGGTGATTTGAGTGACGGCGTGAAATAGTACTAATGTTTTGGTCTCATCGTCACCCTGAAACTCGTGATCCTTTTATTTTGTTTTCCAGAACAATCACCACATTCACCACCCATGCCCATATGGCCATATTACGTAGGATAGGGGTGCTCTTCTTGGAATCTGATTGGGTACGAGATCCTACGTATTTTATTACGTAAGCTGCATGATTTGAATGAACGACTATATGGTTTCGAGTATGTTTGGCTTGATTTTGACTCGATTTGGTAATTTCAAATTGAGCAAGGTTTTAATGATGGTAATTATATAAGAAATAATTGTGATAGGGTTTTATGTACTCGTAATTATTTGTATTCTAATAGAATAATTGTGCGTGATAGGGTTTTATGATTTAGGTTTTACTAGGAATTTGAATAATCGAGTTTTGTCGATGAATGTCTCATACATAAAATCAATACCCTGTACATTTCAATGATGATAATTCACAACCATTTTAAAGACAAATACTCCTACACTATCAGAAAACATCAAGTTACAGAGTACTCGTATTAAGTAGGAAATCCATAATTCGTATTACTTCCCATGATATTACAAGCGCAACCAAACGATCCCTTAAGGAGTTTTTCATTCGACTCATTATTATTGAAGTCGTTCGATGATGACTTAACAGTATCAATCATATGTGGTTGTATCATCAATTCATCATGTATGTAACAGAAGAAAAATGATTAGTTGTCTGTTACCTTAGTAAGTTGGTCAGCAAGTCTCCCTTGTGACGGGCATATCCGTCACAAGCTTGCGACGAGTCAAGTACTGTCCATGTGGGTAGATAAGACAAAACAGTTTGCTACTCCCTAGGCATTCTGCTTTTGTATTATCTAACCACATGGGTAGTACTTGACTCGTCACAAATGAGGAATTTGTGTAAGTTGTTTGCCAAGCTATTTCATTTCGTGGATTATTGATAGTTGGCCTATTCCCGTGACAGCCCAACACCATCGTATATATTCTTCTATTTTCAGCCCATTCCATTCTAAAATCTGGATCTGTAGCTAAATGTGCCATAAGGCCCACAGTATAGCATTTTAAGCTTACTTCCTCTATCTCAGTTAGTTTGCATTTGCTCTGTGAGAGGAAAATAAAGCAATTTATGGACTATACAACCAGTTGCATGTGTTGTACGGTATAAAATCTGAGCTTTATGATAAAATATCTCAGCTTTATGTTAAAGAATATGAGCTTTTATTAGAAAGTATTGAGTCCATCCATTTACACGTTAAAAACATGAACTTTAAATTAGCTAAGAAAAAATACATATAAGCTCGGATTCTTATACGTTGGTTATACAATGTTTATGGTACAACTGGATGTATAATCCTATTTGTGAAAATAAAGTGTAAATTATTGACTGGATGAAGGGAGTCTAAGTGATTACCATTAGTCGAGTTACTTAGGTCAGGCTAAGGCACTTAGGGTTATATTGGATCACGGTTTCTAAGATGAACATTGTTCGGGAATAAATACATGAGATTTAATTAATGCGATATTCACTCGCTTATCATGCTTGATGTTTTATGAACGTGAGGTATTTCAGCTTAGCTTGTTTCCGCCTCTTTTGCCTTTTGCCTGAACACACAACAAACCTAACTCCGGGGGTTTTCGAGATAAAATCCCTCCAATACTTAAGTCAGCTTGTGCTTCTCTAGACCAACCAACTTGATTGTGAAGAGTTATTTTTGTGAAATAGCTTAGACAGTGGAACATTAATTACGTCTTTGTTGAATGGTAGTGTGTGTTTACAAGATGTGCTAGTAGGGGTAAGATAACACACGTGGCAAATACACTATACACGTGTCCTGTTCCTTACTCCAGATCAGTGGTCGCCGGTCAGAGACGATTAGCTTCCACGACCGCCTCTTAATACATTTTTAAGGTTTCACCGGGTCAATTTCCCCACAGCTTAATTACGATTTCTTGGTTCGAATATAATCCCACATTCTATTCAAGGTGATGGGTAATCACCGGACAATGGTGGCTATGTTTTTATAATTTCTAAGAAGATTGAGTGCACTTAATCGTGATCATTCTCTAAGGATGGCATAACACATCCCGTGTAATAAGTTTAGTTTTTGAAGCTTTGGTCTGTATGCTCCTAATTCATTGGTCATCACATTTTATTTTAATCATTGCATTGACTTGTGATTTTGTGAACCAAGGATTCAATGTATTCGATTTATAACTTACGTGCATCAGGGAGTGCCTGAGTGGACATTTTTTTACTAGATAAATTAATCGTTTTAATACATTTTCTTGGGTCAAGTAAAATTATTCTTGTTGGTTAATTATGGCATTTCGGCCATGTTCTTCCCGAAAATAAGTGAACTGAATTGAATTGAACTTAATAAAGCTAAATTGAGCTTGTTTTAACTGAAGTAAAAGTTAATTTGTGAAGAGATCAGATAAACTGAGCTGATATGAACTGAAATTAAGTCCTAAAGAATAGGGCCTTAGTTAGAACAAGTTCCACTAGTTCAACACGGGATAGAGGATTTTAGTTGTGCTAAGGTGACCTCGTCCTCTAAAGACCATTAAATCCCTCACCCAGTTAGTGATGAGCAGATCTGATATCTCAGTGATTTAATGTAAGTATTCGCAAGTGGTAAGAGATGTTCAAATCTTTATTCCCTTATCTTTTATTTCAATATTTGCCACTATCCTAATATTCCTAGAAATTAATCGAAAAATTTAAATTTAGTTTTTGTTTACACTAAATCTTTTTTATTGAATCTAAATACTTAAATGACTTAAATCTATCTTGATTAAAATTGATCTGAGCATAGTCAAATGCAAATAATGCAACGAATCAAATATGACACCAAAATAACTTGGTCTAGTCGATAACTATTTTACAATATCGTTGATTTGATATTAACTTGGATCCAATTACCGATTTGTTAATACTAGCAATAAACTTTAATTGAATATAAATGAATAGCAACAAAATAAATATGTTGATTTTGGATGCAATTAAGTAATCTTCTTCCAAAATATATATATTTAAATTTAAACGAATTGCGTTCCTTTTTTGTACTATGTGGAGTACTTGATTCCAAGATGATTCTATGCTAGAGAATATGTGGGTTGGATTTTGCAAACCTTTATGTGATTGCCGAATACTTCGTACATGATTGGTTAGCACTAGTAAACAAAACAATAATAATAATAATAAGGCAAATTTAACAAAAATAGCCCAACCTTTCATAAGTCTTCCAAAAATAACCCAACCTTTTGATTTTAACAAGAATAATCCAACGTTTGCTTTTATGTTACAGAAATGTCCCGACATCTTACATATATTTCATAAAATGATAATTAAATCACGTGTTTTGCAAAAGTAATTATATAAAATTATGAAAAAAATAATTTAAGAACAATTTTAAAACATGAAAAAAAAAATTGAAAAATTTTATAACAGTATTGTGCAATATC
>JAGPOY010003878.1:0-12612 GCA_018983105.1 Silene uniflora | reverse complement strand
TATAATTGACACGGTCGATTAAACTCGATAAATAAAATGCATGGATGCAAAGCTATGGCGATTTGGCTATGCATGCAAAAATATAAAGAAAATGCAAAGCAAAAAAAAAAAAAACGATAAAATCCTAGTATGGCCTTCCTAGAATAGAAAATCTAATTAACTATTACAAA
Organism: Silene uniflora; assembly: GCA_018983105.1. Lineage (NCBI taxonomy): Eukaryota > Viridiplantae > Streptophyta > Magnoliopsida > Caryophyllales > Caryophyllaceae > Silene > Silene uniflora. The sequence continues at coordinate 12,442 of JAGPOY010003878.1, read as the reverse complement.
TTCGGAAACCAACTCCATTGGTCCCTTGAACTTCAAATGGCACGCCTCCCAAGAAAACACCGTCTTGTCGGAACGCCTTTTCGTATGGCACCGTCTTTGAAGCATCTTCGATATAATAAAATTACAATGCTTTTCTACTTTATACAATATAAAAAGAAAAAGAAAAACTAAAGCGGAAATTAAAGTGATACGAGATCACATAAATTACAACCGAATCAATATTCCCATACATTTCGGGCAATATCGATTAAAAAAAACTAAGGCCATACTAAGTAAAATTACATAATTCAAAATTATACAAAATAAAATATGACAATCATATTAAAAATTGCAGCATTAAAATATATATGCGTATGCTAAGTTTTATGCCAAATCGACTAACTCGAGCAAATATCATATATTTGGTTGCAATCTTTACGGATATGCGTGATTTTAACTACTTAAAATCACTTAATATTACATAAATCAAATTTATGTCCAAGTTAATCATCCTAACACACTTAGAATTCAAAATTTAGTCTTCACCAAACTTTTGAACATGATTCAACTTGATATTCAATATTGTTCAATAATTACTCGTGTAAACCGAAAAATTTAAAGGAAAAACCAAATAAATCATAAAAATTCGAAATAATTCAAAATTAAAATTTTGAACATTCTGAAAAATTCACAAAATTCCAGATCTAAAATAAAATTTGTCTTTTATTAAAATTAATTTATTTCACAAATAAATCATATAAAACATATTTTAAGACCAATAAATCCAAATTTATTATCAAAACATGCAATAAATTAAACTTACAATTTTTTATATTCTAAAATAAGTATTAGAACCTATAAATGACAAATTTTTAAGCCATGGTCAAAGTTTTATAATAATTACATAAATAGGATTTAAATTACCAATTTTATCAACATAAAATTAATAATCAAGAAAAACTCAAAATTTTTAACATGCAAATTTGGATCTGATATTCATATCACATATGACACTTATGGGTAAAATATCATGCCATGATATGCATTTTAGCCTCTTATGCCAAATTAAGTCACCATTTATACGATTTTTACCTCAAAAATCATAAATCATGCATTATAAGATAAGAAAATCTCAATATTTAAATACTCTCTGTAAATATTGCATGTGACAACATATTAAAAATGCATGACCTGATTCGAAATATAACTCATATTTACCCATTTTTCTCATAATATGACTATTTATCTCATAAAATTCATATCTCATGCAAAATAATTCATTTTCATACGAAATTTTACATACAATCTGTAAAATATATATATGAAAACATATCCAAAAATCATGGTACTTTTCAACATGTAACTATTTTTCGTTTAAAAATGACATTTTAGTCATAAAAATGACATTTTATACAAATAATTATAAAAATGAACAATAAAAATCCATAAATTTATTTTTGTGGCCTAAAATCAATTTAGAACCAGAAATTTTAACATGCAAAATTATTTCGTGATTTATCAACATAAAACACAAAATATACGTTTTATTTGTTAATCAAATTAACTCGGAAAAACGATCTCGATCTTGCATGCAACAACCTTAAAGCTCTGATACCACTTGTTAGAAATCATATTTCATAGTCATACTCATATCACATATGAGAGTTTAAATTTATACTCATAAATTATGGATCTTATGCATTCAATAGAAATAAATACATAAGATTAAGGAAATTGGTTTTCTCACCATCACAAATGGACCGATTTTGGGCACAAGTAAGGTCTCCTACCTTCACTTGTTCTTGAGCAATAACATTATGGATGATCCTCCTTACCCACGATCTAAAGTAAGATCGTCTCCTAAAGGTTCGTATCAAGGAACTGATCTCAATACCTATTCTTATTTTGTTACTAGAAATAGAATAGGTTAACCCTTAAATTACCACTAATGTATTACTATTACACTAGTAATAAAATCTTAGTATTAGTAGTTTTGATGATTTTATTTTTCTAGAAAAATAGAGAGATGTATTATCTTAATTTTTATGTAATGGCCAAAGATTAATTTTTCACAAGTGAAAAATAAAACAAATAAGAAGAAGAGGAGAAGGGGAGGTGGCGGATGGAATGGGGAAGAGGACCCAATGAGTTCCTCTAAATCTCCTCAATTGTTCTTATTCATAAAACAAAAGAGCTATTCAACAACACCCTTAAAACATGCTTGTCTCTTATTAAAAGACAACATTAAATCTCCCCACTATGACCGAGGTACACGGTCTCCAAGAAATAAGTCCGTCTTAACTCGTAACATTTGTTTATCGTAAAACGTGATGATACGAGAAAATTTTAATCTTTTAAAATTTATTGTGTAAAATAAATTCCGTATTATAACGTAATTTATATTACACGTTTCCCACTTTGGACACGGACTTTAATCATTATAATTGACAACGTCTTGTGATCATAAGGTGCCATTTCATATATACGTAATTGTCTCCTAGACAATTATATCATCAATAATTTTAAGAGTTTAATTAATTCGTTTCGACATACAATTAATTAATATATAAATTAAGATCGAATTCCCTTAAGATATGACCTTAAAGGGATCAACTGAACAAACACCATCATATGACAGTAATGTCAAACTCTAGACAGCCAATCATTACTGATAAATGTCGACCAGTTGACAAGGAGTAACTTTCCCAATTTATATTCTTAACATGAGATTTGAAGTGTGTAATTAAATTACTGTGATCGCAATATTGTCGAGGACACATTCTCCAACAGCCGGCAGAGAAGAGGACAGGTCGTGGTGGGGGCTCTATGTGGTGGATGAGAGAGGGAGGTAAGGATTAATGTTGTGGGGTTGGTAGCTTAAATAATAAGGGTAAAATCGTCAATTTAAGTGTGCTTTTGAGATTTGGTGTAAAGTATAAAAAAAATTAGGATTTTTGGTATCAGTTTTGAAAGAAATTTATCTGAGGTATAAGATTTGAAAAACTGACTTATAGTAGGTATAAGTTATCAATTTAGCCTTTATATTATTTATTTGAGTTAAAATAGTAAAATATAAATTATATTATTGAACACATAATATAAATGTACTACATAAGTCGTTGTGTTGATCGGTTGTTCATCCAAGTTTTTAGCCTATATTACAGTTAAATTAGATGGTAAAATATAAGTTTTGATATATTAAGGAATAAAAAATAAACTTTAAGAAAATTATAATTACAATTATTTTTTTTTATTAAGGGAAAATATTAAAATAAAATTTATATGTTTGAAACCATAATACAAATGTACTACATATCTCGTTGTGCTGATCGTATGTTCATTCAAGTTTTAGCCTATCTTACGTTGGTTAAAATATAATTGCAGGGTTTGCAGGATTTTTTAGGGGTTCAGGGTTTGTAGGGTTTTTTAGGGGTTTAGAGCTTGTAGGGTATTTTAGGGGTTTAGGGTTTGTAGGGTTTTTAAGGGTTTAGGGTTTGTAGATTACAATGGCGTTGCTATAATTAGTTAATTGTACCGATTAACGAGGTACGACTAATTATAGCAACGATCGATCAATATGGGTTTATGTATGATTGAAACTTAAAACTTAAGTTTAAGATATCATACCACTTAAGGTTGATTAATTTAAGACGATATATCGGAACATTTGATCAATATGGGTTTATATATCGATCGATCCTACGTAGCTATTGACTAATCATAGGAACGTACGATCAATACGGTTTTATATATCGGAACATAAGATTTAAGGTTAATATGTTATTCCACTTTACTTTAAGATGTTATTGATCTTAATTAGTCAATTGTCTCGATCAACTGGGGCAGAGTATGGATCAGATATCTTATCCGTATCCGAAAGTTTCGGATATCTTATCCATATCCGAACGTTTCGGATTGGATATCCGATCCGAACTGCTTTTCGGATCGGATATCTAATCAGTTCGGATAATCGGATTTTTTGCTTAGCCCTACGATCAACAATGTAATCATAGGGTTTCTACGATGATTACGGGTTTATACATCATCGGAACGTAAGACTTAAGGTTAAGATGTCATTCCACTTATGGTTAAGCTATCATTTCACTTATGCTTTAAGATGTTATCGATCGTATGTTGCTATAATTAGTTAATTGTCTCGATCAATAGTGTAGCACTAACCATAACAATCTATGATCTATAAGGTTTTTTATGGAGCATGATATATCGGGAGGTAAGACTTAAGGTTAAGATGTCCTTCCAGTTATGATTAAAAATGCTATCGATCGTAAGTTGCTATCGACTAATCATTGCAACTTACGATCAATGGGATTGTACGATTTATTATAATCAACGGTTGAAAATGTTGTATTTGGCAGGAAAACAACAATTTTGGGTTAGAACAAAATACCAAGTGGATGACTTTTAAGAGTAAATCGTGGCCGTTCATTTGAAAATAAATTATTAGATAATATTCAACATTACATCTTGGCCGTTCATCCTATGACTGACCAATCACAAAGAAAGCCACGGATTAGTGAATGTTACAACCTATATAAGCGTTTTTTTTTGTAAATCATATCTACTAATACATAATAACTCTCTCTCTAACTTCTCTCTATAATACTTTCTTCATCTCTTTTTTATTCAACTTCTCTCTCCGTATTACTTTATTATCCTTTTTATTCAAGTATGACTTAATTTCTCTACCTCTTTTGTAGTTTATAATTTTATTATCTTTATTGATGTCATGGTTTACCAAAGGTCACCATCCTAATTATAAATATTATTGAGTTAAAACAAGTAACTCATTCTAAATTCTAACTATTTCTTCCTCAACTACTTTTTCTCTCTCTTTTTTTTTTGGTAAAATGTGAGCTTTTATAAAATCAATCAAACACATACATCATTTGTTCCATACTTTAGTTACATCAAATACGTATATTTTCTATTGCCACACTTTACTCTAGCTAGACAAACTGTCTAACCATAGTCTATCTCGATTCACCATTGGCTTTTGAATTTTCTGAAGAAGACGACCTAACACTTGCTTCCCGACTTCCTGAATTAAGCTTTCTGGCCTCCTCAGCAAACTATCAATCCTGCATACATTCCTTTCTTGCCAAATGTGATAACAATAAGCACTCTTGGCCACTCTGCACGCTTTCCTCTGTAAACCAATATACTTATGCTGTTCCATGATCTGAAGTTGCAGCCATTTCTCAATCCCTGCTAGTATCTGGACACTGTAACTACAGTCAAGGAATAAGTGCTGTTGAGATTCTGTGTCCAGTTCACATAGCACACAAAGATCAGAGTCACTAACTCCCCATTGCCAAAGTTTCACTCTGGTCTTAAGGGCATTTCTCTGTACCAGCCAACTCACAAAAGCCTGTTTAGGCACATTCCAATCATCCCATACTTCCTGATACCATTGGACAGGGGGGTGTGCTCCCTTCAACCAATGATATCCTAATCGCACAGTATAGCCTCTATCATCAATAGTCCACAAATTATTCTGAAAACCAGGAGATAGACTATCCCTGATCTTGTAGACATTTCTCCAATTCCAGTTGGAATCTGGAGGAGGTTGATAAGTATTCCAATCTGCTCCTTTTAAATACACATGGTCCACCCACAATACCCATAACCTATCTGCTTTGGTATATATCCAATTCACAAGCTTGCCAACATTGTCAATATTCCACACCCCAGCTTCCTGAATTCCTAAACCACCTTCCTTCTTACTGCAACAAACAACATCCCAAGCCACCATTGGGCTTCTTTGATATTCTGTACCTCCACTCCAAAGATAGTTCCTACATATAGCCTCTATTCTTTTGATGACACATTTTGGAATGAGGAAAATTGCAGCCCAATAATTATGGATAGTATTAAAGACAGATTGAATTAGTACCAGCCTTCCCATGTAGCTCAATTTCCTTGCACCAATTCCATTGATCTTAGCAGTAATTTTACTGATCAAAACATTGCAATCCTGTCTTCCTAGTCTTCCAGGCTGAATAGGTATTCCCAGGTATTTAAAGGGTAAGCTTCCTTCTTTGAATCCTGAGATCTGGGCTATATCAGCCTTAACACATTCTGGCACACCATTATATACTACCTCAGATTTAGATGAATTAACTTTTAAACCTAATGCAGCAGAAAAGGTAGCCATTGCTCTGAGTAATAGCATTATAGACTGAGTGTCACCTTTGCAGAACAGGAGTAAGTCATCAGCAAATAACAAGTGAGTAAGCTTCAGAGACTTGCATAGTGGATGGAATCTAAAGTACCACTGAGTGGTTGCATAGTGTAGCACTCTGGTTAAATACTCCATACACACACAGAAAAGGAGAGGTGAAATTGGATCACCTTGCCTCAATCCTCCCTTTTTCAAAAAAATTCAATATGGCAGCACTCACCTCATCCCCCACTATCTCCCAGGCATCTCTAAAGAACTGACTGGTATACCCATCTGGACCTGGGGATTTATCTTTTGGTATACTGAAAATACTACTTTTGACCTCCTCTTTGGTGATTGGCTTTTCCAGTAAGAGCCAATGCTCTTCATTACAACATGAGCCTCTTTGAACCACAACACTGTTGACCACATCAGTGATATTACAGGTGCCAAGTAAATCTTGATAGTACTCCAAAAATGCATTCTGTATTGTTTCTCCTTCTGTACACAAATTTCCATCCTTATCTTCTATTTGAAAGACCTTGTTCATCATTGTTCTCTTCTTGATTATATGGTGAAAATAGGATGTGTTAAGATCACCTTCTAACGACCATTGCAACTTTGCCTTCTGAGTTAAAAAACTGTCTCTAGCACAAATAAGATCCCTCAACTCAGCAGCCAACTCAATTTCCTGTTGAATTAATTCAGCATTTCCAGGACAATCCACAAGTTTCTTCTGAATGTCTTCTAACACTGAGCTAGCAATATTAGTGCTGTTTTCAATATCAGAGAAACACTCCTTGTTCAATCTTTTGAGAACAGATTTTAATGCTTTCAACTTTTTAATCACAATAAACATTTTAGTCCCTCTATACTGTTTGCACCACTCAGATCTCACATCATCCTTGAATCTTTCTGCAGTACCCCACATATTATAGTATTTGATGGATCTTCTACCACTAATCTCTACTCTTCTATCAACCACTGTACATGGGCAATGATCAAACAAACCTTCTGGGTGAAAATGGGCCACATAATTTCCATACTTTTCCATCCATTCATGATTTCCCATAGCTCTGTCTAATCTACTATAAACTCTATCAGTTGGTTCTTGTTTGTTAGACCAGGTATAGAGTGCACCAGTGGCCTGAATGTCATCCATTCCACACAGAGACACACATTCCTGAAAGAATTCCATTTCAGCATCAGTAGAGCTTCCTCCCAATCTTTCAATAGGGGATAGGACTGTGTTGAAATCACCCAGCCATAACCAAGGACCATTATAATTGGCAGCCACCCCCTTCAAAAAACTCCATAAACTAGTTCTTTCATGCAAATCATTGAATGCATATATCATTGTGACTAAGAATTTACTTCCATCCATCCTAGAAGTAACCTCCATGTGAATATATTGAGGACTATAAGACAGGAATTGTATTTCAAAATTGTCAGGTTTCCAAAAAATCCAGATCCTCCCTCCCTTGTGCCATTGACAATTAGTTGTAACACTCCAACCATCACACAATGAGGAATTCTTCTTCAGCAAGTTACTATGTTTAATTTTTGTTTCCAGCAATCCAAAAAGACTTACACCTTGATTATGCATAAACCACTTTACCACTTTCTGTTTATTCAGGTCATTGAGACCCCTTATGTTCCAAAAACCTACACTATGCATGAGAAATAGTTTTTGGAGGGTCCTTTCCACTCTCAATCCCACTTCCTTGAGGTGTGTTAGTGTTATTCAATGCATCCACGAAAGTGTATTGTGCAAACTGCCCAGATAGTCTAACTCCTACTAAACCTTCTTGCTTTGTCATCCTCATAATCTGTTTTGCTGGTGTGAGTCTTCCAGGATTAGGTCTCACACTGGATAGAGAAGGAAAGGCTTCAGGAGTCTGATGAGGAGGAGTTAGCACATTCACAGGAATAGAGGTAACAACTAAAGGAGGTTTTTGTATGGGTCTCCACACTTGCCTCTCCTTTAGCCTGGCACCCTTGCCCACTTGATTTTTCTTCTCAGGTTCTTTCACAGGTTTTTTACATTGTGAAGCATCATGCCCCACTCCCTTACAGCTGAGGCATGGCACTGGTCTCCATTCATAGTCCACTGATACAATGATAATTGTGCCATTTTCATCCAGGAATTTGATTTTATCCATCAATTTCTGTTCCATTTTCAATTCAACCAAGACTCTAGCATATGATAACTTAACCTTCCTATACGTATCCCTATCCTCCTGAACAAATTTCCCAACTAACCCAGCAATTTTAGGCAAGCAGTCACCCCAAAACTTCATAGGTAGCCCAGTCAATTTAATCCAGACAGGAAAAATCTCTACTTCCTCCTTAACCATCTCCATATCTACCACCCATGGCTTAATAACTACTGGTTTATTATCAAACAGGTAATACCCAACATTTAACAGTGCTTCCCTATCCTCAAATTTGTGAAATCGGACAATAAACAACCCATTTTCGAGAAAAGAAATTCTATCAATACCAAATTCATCCCATACACGATATATAAAACCTTCAATAACCTCCCAAGGGGGATTGTCACCAAGTATATAACAAACAACAGAATTGGTCCAGAACTCTACCTCAGATTTGATATCCTCTTGAGTAAACTGTAGAAGCTCTGATGTGTCCTCCTCCTCGGCAATAGGCTCAAGCACCGGAACATCCTTTCCACCCTTACGAACCATCCAACCATCAGGCTGTGTTGACGCCGCACTAAGGTCCACATCAGGGATTCCAGTGATTTCACCCACTGACTTCATCTTCCGAGCATCACCAATCACAGGGCCATTAAAGGTGAAACCTTTATCGTTGGATCTAGACCCCGAAGCATGGTTAGACGCAGAAGAGTTAATTATTTGATTTTTTGGATTAGTTTTTGTTATTGAATGCAATGGTGTAAAACGATTAGTTGATTTGAGAACAACCATTTTCGTAGAACTAGGTTATTATTTCAGAGCTTTCTCTCTCTTACTTTCTCTCTCATCATAACCTTGGTTGAGCTATTATTGATTGAATATCTTTTTCTCTCTTTTTCTTATCTCTTAAAAAAATCTCCCGAAATTTTGAAATGAGTAAGCTTAATGATTTGTTAATTGAATCGTTCGGGTTTTTAGAAGAACAAGGTTTCACACTTCGTGAACACGAGTTGAAAGCAATGAAGATGATTGTCGGGGCAATTGAAATTCGTAACGATTGTTATTGTAGAGGCATTAAGGAGATTGATAAGGACGCGGATGATTTCATCAAATTCACGGGGCTGTTTTCAATTTTTAGAAATTTAGTCTTACTATTAATTTGTGAAATGAATGTTATAACTTATACGGTGTATCTAAAAATTATAATCATAATTTTAAATATATATTTAATCCCCATCATTTGTCAAAATAACGATTTAGTCCTACTGCTAATGTTAATTTTACTCACACCACTGAAACTGCTATTTTTGCTAAGAAGCCAAATCGTACATATGTATTCATTACTTTGAAGGCTTTACACAATCTAAATACTTTTAAATAATCCTTTGTCCGTCATTACAACGAAGGTTTTACTAACGCTCTTAACACGTGTCCTTGTAGAATGGATATCAATCAATCAATACTATATATTAATTCCAGAAACCAAGGGACTTCAATGCAGTTAAATAATTTTATACAAATTAATTTATACTATATAGTTTTTAAACATAGCACTGTGCGATGGACCTGAACAAGTGACTTCAATGCAAATATTATATAGTTTTGCCTTAAGTATAAATTTAAAAAATATCATAATATGGAGATTTTCCTTAAAATAAACAAGCCCCACTTATGGTAAATTCTTAATTATATAAAAAAGATGTTAATTTTTTAACATACACGAATATAATATTAGTATGTTATATTTTGGAAATTATGAAAATGTAAATAAATAAGTTAGATTTCCCCAAAAAATATAATTTTCCATAATTTTTTGGGTTTGATTTAATTCACATATATAATATATTTATATAAATATATAAGAGTATTAAAATTGCATGCCTAAATAGTAAAAATAAATTTCTTAGTAGTGAAAAGGATTGTATTAACATTGGATATAGTAATACGGGGGTAATCACTCAGTTGAATAGTCAAAGTACCAATATTAGCAACGAACTGGGTAGTGAAAGTAATAGAAGTAACAACAAGAGTAGTGAAATTATCGATACTAATGCGGCTGTAGTAAAAGTAGCAATAATTACGGCGGGGTAATGAAAGTAACAATATTTGCAACGAGCGGGGTAGTGAAAGTACTAAAAGTAACAACGAGCGGGCGGAGGTAGTGAAAGTAATATAAGTAACTACCGGAGTAGTAAAATTATCAATATTAATGCGGCGGTAGTGAAAGTAGCAATAATTACGGCGGGAGTAGTGAAAGTAACAATAGTAATAACGAATGTAATAAAAGTAATAGAAATAACAACAAAAGAAAGTATATATGAACATCAAGCCGATTTAAGTAAAATATTAATAGCGTGAGTAATGATTTTGTCTCATAATTTATTTCATCGTAATTTTAATATATGTCATAGAAAAATATATTAATGCGAAATTTATGAGTTATGCAACTTTAAAGTAGTTTTATTTAATTGAAAATAAAATTTAATGCTAAATAAAGATAGCACGGGCGAAGCCGGGCACCCATACTAGTTACTTATATTAAGAGGGCATAACAAACATTAAATAATAGCCTAGAGAAAATAATTAATTGAACTTTTATTGATTGGAAACCAAATGTGTTTCGGTAGTTGAATCCCTCATTAGACACTATTGATATCCAAAAAATGTTACGCCTCCACCATGTATAATCATCATGAATAACATATTCCACGATGAGACTTTTCATTCTTCACCAAAACTGGCTATTTATTTTTTAAGCCTGTAGAAAGAGTAAATGGCTGAATATTAGAATTTGCATAAGACGGATCCACTGAAAATGTTAGCTAGAAATATTCTCAAATGGAAGAAAAAAAAAAGGTGCTGCTATTTGTCATCCACAATATTGTCAAGTTGGACAAAGATAAGTGCATAATTTATACATTTTAACCCCCTTTGTTAGCTACATTTTGCATGATAATTAGCACTTATCTTAGTGTTTCTAGCTAACATTGTGTTTCTAGTGTATTTTGTGGTTCTAACATGTTTTGTAGGATTTGTAGTAGAACATAAGTTGCCAACCTATCTAAATTATATAACTTGCTCAGTAAGTGAGAAAATCCTAAGAGAGAGAAAATCCCAAAAAACATCATAAACTCATCTACTCGCTGGCGGCTTCTCCGGTAGCCGCTTTCTGGTCGCCGGCGAGGTTTCTCCTCCATTCTATTCGCCCTTTTCTTTTCTTTTCGTTCATGCCATCGTCCGTCCTTGTGGTTTTGTCCGTTTTTGATCAAATTCTATTAATCGTATCAGGTTTGTTCCGATTTGCATGTTGCTGATTTGGCCTTTTTTGACTTAATCTGTGTTTGATTGGCAAATCCCTGGTTGTTTTTGATCATCATCTGCTTCCGATCATCGTTTTTTGGTTTTTGCCGTTCGTCATTTAGTTGCTAATCGGACCCCTTTTTGTCATCACATCTGCTCAATCGATCGAGTTTCTCTTTTAGCTTTTGGTTGTTTGACTACTTTCTCTTTGTGTCTCTTTCACTTTGTGAGCTTCAGTGGAAGGGTGTTTTGTTTAGTTGGTTTTTTAGTGTATGTGGGTTCCGTTGGTTTGTAGTTGCTGGTCATTGAGTTTGCTGATAAGCTCTTGAGGTTGTTGGGTGTATAGTGTACTTCGTTCCTTTTCCTAGTTTGAATTATGTCTTCCATTACTGCTTATCAAAAGTTTCTTGAAGCTTTTTCTTTTGCCCACGTTAACGATGGGTTTATGGAGGATGACGGGGAGAGTATGTTAGGCTGTCTAATGAATCTTAAGGGGTCACCTTTGCTTGAGATTAAGGAGCTCAAATTCAAGGGAAACAGTTTTTTTAAGCAAAATTATTTCGATAGGGCTGCCGCCTGTTATGACGAAGCTTGTAAGCTTCTAGGTTTGAGTCTGGGAATTATTAGTGGTGAAGATAACCAATCTTTATCTGAACTTGCGGTCTCCCTTAATTCTAATCTCGCCGCGTGTGCCCTAAAACTTGAGGAATACCAAGCTGCTATTGATTTGTGCTCCATGATTTTGGACACTTTTCCTCGTAATGTTAAGGCACTTTTTCGTAGGGCAGTTGCTTTTATGAAGTTGAAACGGTTTTTGGAAGCT
>JAGPOY010003877.1:0-11555 GCA_018983105.1 Silene uniflora | reverse complement strand
AGATGTTTTCGAGCATTTTGATTGGTTATTGTTTTTCGAGCGATTTCATTGGCTGTTGTTTTTGTTGAATAAATTATGTGTATAAATTAAAATATATTAATATCACATTTAATAAATTTATGTGTAAATAAAAAGATAAAAAAGATAATTAAAGAGAATCTAATCTAATCAATATCAATATGTACAGCATTATTTTATAATTAGAGATAAAGTTATAGAAGTCAAAAACACATCCAATAAGACCCAAGCACAATCTATAAATAAAACCACTTTCATCTCTCCCCTAAAAGATAATAAGTAGTTATTTTTATTAAGTCATTATTAGCTCTACGGACTATGGTTGTTTACTTTTGTTATGATGTCAAATTTTTGAGGCTCACTTCTAGCTAATAGTTTATGTTTTTAATGTAGGCGTTGTTTTGATAGAAGGAAGTGGGTAATTATTAATAGGGTCGTGCTTTTTCACATACGAATTTTACTCTTTCACATACGCATTTTACAATTCTACCCTTGTCATTTTTTTTCAAGATCTTTCTCAAACCACCACCTTCTCAAACCCCTTACCTTTTTGCACCCGACACCGTTCGTCTCCCGCCACCATTAACAACAAAAATTACAGTTTGATTTAACAAATGGAGTAATGTCATGTGGATGCGGTCATGTTGTATGTGAAAAGTATCTCACATTTCAAGAAACTAAATATTCTTAACACTCGGCCGCCGCCAAATTACTGTATGAAGTACAAAATTGATAAAAAGTCAACCCTTAGCCATGGTGCTTGAACAGGAGTGCACCGACATGTTTCATTTTCATCGAATAACATACCTCGGAGGAGAAAAGCACATCACACAATACGAGGGTACAATATAATCAATCAGCCACCGCTATTAATTACGTATAAACCCTAATTTCATCCTATAACGAACAAACAAATTTTGCTAAATTAAATAAAACTCAAAAATAATTGCTAAATAAATAAAATACGAGTACTTGATTAATTCAGATCAATTGTTCAAGTTCTTGGAGCAATTGGATTATGTTTGAGGGCAAATGCTGAAATGAGTGAATTTGCTTATGTTTTAGGTGAAAAGGGTAGTTGATGGAAAGTTAATGAAAAAATGTATGTGAAAGAGTAAAATCCGTATGTGAAAAAGTAAAAGTCGAAATTGTCGAAATACTCATTCGCCAAGTCCATCACTAATCCTGGGTAAGCGTCCGACAAGATTTTGACTAATGTTCTGTCTTTTATGAATTCAAATATGAAACGTACACTATACTTTAATTTATACTTTCGTTTATTTTGATTCCGAAATCGAAAGCCTTGTGAATTGAATTCAGTATCAAATTGAAAGTATGCTATAAAGACCGGTACGTCTTAAGTCATATAGCCACGGTTTGGAACACGGCAACATAGAACTAACAAATTAGACTGAGATATATAGTAGTTCGACGACGCGTCAGTTATCTATAGAAATTACTCAACATCGAGAACAAAGGGACACACACAAGTTTACTATAGCCATAAGAAATCAAATAGTAATCGTGTAAGTTCATTTGATAGAATTTGTCTATTAGAATTTGTCATAGTACAATAGTTTTTTTTTTCTTGGTACATCCATAGTACAATAGTAGTAAACGTAAAAAATTATATGATATTCGGTAACTTTTAATCACCTACTATAAAATTAGAGTTCACTGCCTTAATAATAAGGTGTATAGAACCAGTTGTATGCAAAGAATGTCCAACTTTCTACTCCCAGGAACTAAAATCTTTCAGCAAGTTAATTACCTTAATCTATTTTTCAAGTAAAAGAAATTTTGCAAGATATAAACCCCAATGTACTATTATAAAGATAACTTTTTTCCGTATAACTTTTGATCCCTCCAGGGACTCGGAAGATGGGATACTTCCCATTACACAATGATGTAGAAGGAAAATGTAAACAATAATATAATAAGGCAATATCCTCATCGTATTTAGTTTGTCTAGAATTGGTACAATGGACTATTTCAGAAAATCATGCTTAACCTATAAATTAAGGATTGTTTCATACGGAGCTAAGGCTTAATAGGGAACCAAGGATCATCAGATCAAGGTCATTTTCCGACAATGGTTAATTGGGACTCGGCTCTACGAGATAAACTTGACAAACGAAATAGTTTTCTAGCCCTACCACTTTTAAGAATATAGTATTGATTTCTCCTATATATATCTTATTTGTAGATAAGTTAATAGTAAACTTATACGCGTCATGGGTTATTACGTGTGATTTTAAATCATACTTCATATTTATTTGTAACGTGCAGTTTTAGAACGGGTCAATTAAATCGTGTTATATGTATGAATAATTTTTTTATGTCATATATTATCTTGTGCGTGTCCAATATCAGGTTATCTTTTGAATGTTCAAAACCAAACATTATGCAAAGTGGTCTACCCAAAAGAACAATAAATCAACTTATACTATCACATAAAATGCTTTCGAAGTAACAATCTCTAGATAAATATTCAGAAAAACTTTTTTGCTATTACCCGGGCAACGCCCGGGCATGAAATCTAGTTACAAGATTAAAAGATGGGATGTTACAGCATCAGACTTACATGTTAGCGTCGCGAGATTTAACTAAAACAGTTATTTAGTGGTAACTCGACTCGATCTATGTATGTATGAAAGTGCCCTTGAAAAAGGATTTTGATAAAAAGATTGATTTGATTAATTGATTAATGTGAGTGTGTAGTGGTCAAATTGGTCGGCCATGCAAAACGAGACTGGTACTCAGAAGGATCTGAGCTTACGTGGTTGATTGATCAAGCAAGTAGACATCAATAACAAAATCGCGGTCTAGAATGCAAAGGGAGAAGAGAAGGGGCGGACACTCACGTGAAAAATATGTGAGGAGGAGGCCTCCATTTATACTAATCACGAGAATAGGGTTTAGGAAAGGAATATGGACGGAAATAGGAAAGAAGCAACCGACCTAGGTTAAAATATGGAAGCTTAGACGAAAAGAAAGCCTGGAGAAGAGGCGCAGCAGATGCTGCGACCCTTAGAAGAGGCGCAGCATTTGCTGCGTCCTTTCTCGGGCGATACTCTTGTGCGCAAGAAAACGCGTTTGACAGCCTGTCGTATTTTAGGCATAACTTTCTCTACATGACTCGAAAATAGATAATTTTGATGGCATTAGAAAGATAAAAGAATGATCTAGAACTTTCTATGAAATAGACCAGACCCAAAAAACTCGCTATCACCTCGAAAGATGGGCATAAAGATCAGGTTATCATTTCTAGCTAAAATGAAATGCACATTTGTGAATGTAAACATAAGTTAGCTTAGGGAAGTGACATGGGACTAAATGTGAGATGTAATCTCAACATATTATGGCTTCCTAACCTTAGGTGGAAAAGCACGTTGCATTTTGACTCGGGATTGACGGTTTTAGAAAATGAAGACGGTTTTTGACCCGGACTCCAAATGTACTCTAATTACTGCCAAAACGACCGTAATGACACCTAGATGACAAACATGAAGTAGACACAAGTGTATGAGTTACCTTTTACTAACCGATTTACGAAATGTCATAAAATTGCGACATATGCTAAACATACGGCCCAATCATCACTAGGTGTTTGACGGGAGGTGCAGAAACGAGGTATTTACAGAGCCCCCACTTTGACTGAGATTTGGACAAGGCAAAAGTCAAAGTATAGCCCTCAGGTCAATCGAAGATTACAACCTGACGACTATGGCGACGCGAGGCGGCTCAAGGGGTTTTAGCCAAGGACCTGTCGTCGGGAACATATTTTAGAGTCTGTCGACTTCCGGGAAGGGTCGTTTAAAGTCCATTAGACTACGTAAGGAAGCTTGCCAGCCATAAGAAGAAACATACCTGAGACTTTATTCCCGTGATATTTCCGGAGGTGCGTAGGAGCTGAGGGATAAGACCTAAAGGATATAAGGATTGGTGCTATGGTGTGGACCCTAAAGGAAAACATCGACCGGAAGGAGGCCAAATATAAGTTCAACCTAAGGGGTAACGAAGGTTTAGGGTATAAGAACTCTAAAGGAGTGTGATCCTAAAGGATCGGTAGAAGTGTATGAACACTAGGGAGATTACGGTATATGAACCTAAAAGGCTGGTGTAAGAACCTAAAAGGAGATGGGGTCCCAAGGGTTAGAAGTGTATGAACTTAAAAGACTGGTGTAGGAACCTGAGAAAGGGAATTGTAGGTATAGGAACTTAAAGGCTTATGAGCCTACATGTCTAGGTGTGTGACCCTGAAGAGATAGATTAGTTTAGGAACTATTAGGATTACTAATTGGTTTCGGATGCATGCATCCAGGCTTTCTATGGCATAGGACCTAGAAAAGGGTGTGCGATCTAGAAAAGGTGTGAGAACTTCAAGAAGCTTCTTTTGGGTTTATGAACCTAAGGATACCAGTGCAAGAGCTTTCATGTTTATGAACCAAAGCAAAACTATTCGTGGTTTAGGAATCTAGGGGTAAGAATCCTAACTTTGGGTTTGCGAACCTAGGGAAGGATGCTTTGGTTTAGGAACTTCGTGGGGAATGACATCAAGGAGAATTTCCTGGGAAAGCGTTAGCTTGCATCGTCTCAAGCATAACTTGTATAGGGTAAACTTGGCTTGGTCTCTTGAACCCGGACCATCTATGGGTTTTCTGGTAATCGAAACTGACTCAACACTGGGCCATTACACTTTTGGATGGGGCGGAAAGCTTGGTCTTTTGATCCCGAACCGTCCGGTTATTGAAGCTGACTCAACACTGAGCCATCACGCTTCTGGATGGAGCAGAAAGCTCGGTCTTTTCATCTCTAACCATCCGTTCATTGAAGCTGACTCAACACTGAGCCATTACACGTCTAGATCCTGGCTCCAGAAAGCAGGACTTGGGCGAAGCCCCCAGTTGGAGCGAATTATTGCTTCTTATGATCACTTGCATGGTTAGTAGCCACACAAACAATCTAACAGGAAAATAGCTGTGAGATCCCTGAAAAAATCTCCTTTTTGAAAATAAGTAAATAGATGGAGTCGCCAATAGGTTTTATAAAAATAACGTACAAAAACAATTTTAACGGAAAAGGCCCCTTTTGATCCCTGGAATGGGGACTGATCCGTTACTCCGGCCTAAACCAAAGATTGCGGATTCGGGGGTAAAGGTACGGTGTGGGAAGGTGTGAGGCACCCGCACCGCCCATCAAACGGACGGCTTCTACTATTTATTTGTAATATTATATATTTGACGAAATTTAATAATTTTATGCAAGACAATACAAATTATTTACAAAAACGAGTTAACTAGGTTAGATTATATATACAATAATACGATAAATAAAGAAAAATAAGTAAAAGAGAAATAAAAAGAGTAAAGAAAATATATTTGAATCTGGTACCCTCAGGGCTATGTGGATGTTGACTATTAATGAATTTCAACTTTGTCGTAAATTAATGGCTCTTATGCGCTTATATGGAAACTGGGACGATTTATTGTGGTTTGATTGAATGGAAACTAGGATAGAATATTTGAGACGGATGAACTGGAAATATAGTATTTTTGAGATTGGTCTTTATATATGTGTACTCTCGTATTTTTTGTTTTCGTCCCTCCTCAAACTGTCAGATGAAGCTTGGTATTTATACTCTTGCGTACCAATTTTGATGAGAATTAGAATTCCTATATAAAAGAGATTGTGCAAGTGTTTCTTAGTTGGCGTCCCTCTATAATTCAACTTGTAGTTATCTATCTTTATACGGAGTAATCTCTCTTTTACTAACATACAAACTGGCATGTTGCATTAATTTCCCATGCAATTGTTCTAAATACGTTCATGCACGTATTACTCGAGGAAAAAATCAATTGCTTCTCTACTTGGACACCCAAAACGTGACTTTAAGGTGATCTGCCTTGTTTATTGAATAGGCAGTAATAAATAGCTGTTTAAGCGCGGTCTATAAGAACGTACCACTCCAATCAATATTTACGGTTTTGTGTCGTTTAATACGTCAAATGACAAGTTATTCTAAAGGTCAAATTATTAGAAAAGCTATAAATATAATGAGGTGTCGAAATGGACAAGGTGATAAAATGGTTGTTTTTGTGTATTTCTCGAGTAATAAGCGTAAAGAGCCATAAATTATAACATTGTCAATTTTCATTTAGTCATTAAATTTTAGTCTCATCATCGGGTACCATTAAGGCTAGTAGACAACTTTTGGGTGGCTACAATAGCATGTAAGCACATAAGCAATTAGTACGTGATCCTCGAATGAGGAAGCACACAAGCTTTGCAAATTCTGTTTTTGTATAAAAGTGTATAAAACTTGTTTAAAGAATTTGTCAATTGCATTGTGTTATGCATATTCAATGGGCTCTAGACGCATGACTTGACGCGACATAGACTCGTGTGGACGTAGACTGACAGACTGACGCAACGTATACTTATGTTTTGACGCGACATGAGAATGAGCTTGACACGACACGGGGATGACTTTGCCTACAAATGCGTAACCCTTAGCCAAATATGGGGGACAACGCGTATCAATTCCAAAAGTAGAAGATCTGGTACTAATGAGGACAAGTAAAAGTAAGGCATGAGCCATGAATCGGCTGTCTTCTTGGATGTCTTTTGTCACTGTTTGCTGTAATGAGGCATGATGACTTGGAGAATCGATCTAAGACCTTTGTCATTGTCCAGACCAAACGTTAACTTGACTCGATTGAGACTCGAAGAGTAAAAGAAAGGGTGAAATGACGGAAGGGTAGCATCTCGGAAAAGAAGCCCCCAGTATGAGAAGATGGCTTTTGTCTATTTGGTAAGAATAAGAAAATGGGCGACAAGCTAGAGAAGAAGCCCCCAGTAAATATTGGATGGTTATGGTTGGGCTGGGTGGTTGTGTCCATGAGGAATGCCTACGTATTCATGTGTAGTGAAATCAAACCAGATCGTAGTTCGAGTTGGCTTGAAGATTGAGGTTGAAAGTTGGTAGTTTGGATTGTTGTGGGGATGGTTGTGTCTTTGTTAGAGGATTGCCTACGTATTCACGTGGAGTGAAATCAAACCAGATCGTAGTTCGTGTGTGTGCCTAAGCTATGCTGTTAGGGCTTTAAAGTGCATGGGTCACGAGGGTAATCTCCTTTAGTGACTCAAAGAATCGATTTAAGATAAGTCCCCTTGATCATAGACCAAAGAGGTGTAATTTATAAAAATTTCCTTGTCATGTGAGCACACTCAAAAGTGGACCCTAAGGATGAATTGGGCATGTCCCTTCTGGGTCGCAAAGAATTTGAAGACTTCGTGTCTGGGTCAAGGTAATAAATGGATTGGATATTTTGGAATGTGGATCTTGGCAATAAGAGGCTTTGATGAATCAATCTCTGGAGCTTGATTTTGTGGATTTAAGTCTAACGAGGCTATGGCTTGTAACGTGGCTTGGAAATGGGGGTCTCCGGCTTGATGTATCCTGGGCACAAAAAGGGTAGGATTAGTTGATGTGGGTTCAAATTCCAATGTCTCGGCCCTGAAGGTTGAGAGTATTCTCAAAATTCCTAACTGTCTCCCTGTAATGGTCTCGAGAAGGACTTAGGGTTGATGAAAGGGTAAGTGGCGGTGCTAGCTGACCATTTGCTCAGCTGTTGACTTGTGGCATTTGATATAAAGGCTTGTTCCGTACTATTGGCATTGATATAAAGGCTTGTTCCTTTTCAGCTGTTCTAGGCCCGGAATTTATCTTGGCTTTTGGAAGATAAATTCGGCATTGGGTATTGACATTGGCTTTGCTTGATTGAGCCTTTTTTGTTTTGCTCGTTGCTTCTCTTTGGCTTTTAGTTTTGCCTTAGAATTGGATGTTGACTTGCTATTGGTACTGGGTTAGACTAACATCTTTGTGTAAAACGGGTTGTATATTGTGGGGAATGGGCCTGCCTTCCGTCATGGATCATTAGTAAGGAGACGATTTAGATTTGTCGTAGAATCCCTTGAGATATGCTCGTCCTAAACTGGGTTGTATCGAAGTTTCTATTGCCAGACATGGAATAGGTAAAGAAAGAACACGGAGTTTCGGGTTCTTCGCCACTCGGAACGGAACATCATTTAAGTGTACTCACATTGACTTGGAATGTGTGGTTGTTTGCTTTAGAACGTCTCAAACCAATTCTTGTTGTCACGGGAAATGGGAAAGTAAAGAGATAGAATATTTGTGGATTTGAAGTTGTGCTTTATTTTATTATTGAAATGAATTTAACATAGACTCGAGAAGATATGTGACTCGTGGGACAGCCCCCAGGTCGCCACTAGGAAATGGAAACTAAGAACGATAAACTAGAATAAATTATTGGATAGAAAGCCTAGGACTGGAACGCAGATTCGGACTCTGACTCAATCTTATATCCAGACTCGTAATCATCGACCCATGCTTGAACATTTCCTCTTCCAGCAACTGGTTTCGGCATTCGGCTTTGACCATTCATCCATTTAAGCACGTCGCCCTCATTGTTTGGGATGATGGGTGGAGAACAGTCAAGAAGAGTTTCTTGACAAGTGGTATATCCATGAGGATTATCTAAGCTGCATTGTGGGTTAAAAGTTGATATAGATAGTTTCCCACTTTCAATCATATCTTGGATTATGTGCTTCAAACAAAAGCATGCTTCTGTATCATGTCCCCTACCACGATGATATTGGCAATATGCATTACTGTTCCATCTAGGTAGTATTGATGTGGGCTTAGTCGTCACACCTAATCAAACACATTTGTATGCTCAACAAACTAACTAGCTAGTGAGTAAGTCGAGGTCGATCCATGGGACGGTGAGCTTTGGGTTCTAAGTTTATCTATCCTAATCATGCAAGTGTCACAATTATAGGGAGTTTGTAGTCTAAACTAATAAAAGAAATAAACAACAAGGATTAAAATAATAAGGAAGAAAACTAGAAAGAGTGGGTTCATATGGATAATCAAATGGTAATCCAAGGGATGAGTCTTAGTGTTTGGTCGAGATCATGATAGAATATGGTCGAGGCTTTCGATCTTACAACCCTTAGGTCGGAAAGGGCTAGTGACACACGTACACCCTAACTCCCCCACTAGTCTAGTGCAAGGTCTATCCTAACCTACCACCGAGGCTCTCGATCTTACAATGGAGGTTGGAAGGTAGCCTAGCAAGCCTTGAGGTTTTCGATCTTACAAGGTATGCATAGACATAAGAGAATCAATGCGAGTTTTGTCATTCAAGCATTTCATCAAACATTACATGTTCACTAGAAGGCTAGATAATATAACAACAATTTAATCAACCAAACAACTTATCATGATATGGATTCACCCTTTAACCTTTCCCATAATCCCCCACTAAACCTAGAAAGGTCACTACTCACTCATTCTCATATGGGACATGCAATCAATGGTGTCAAACATCTTAGCATGAACAAACATGGTGAATAAGCAAGGAAATAAACAAAGGATTAACAAGTAAATAGAGGGATTACGAAATATACCAACATAAAAGGAGATTGGACATAAATAAAGGAGAATCCTTGTATATAGATGAAGACTTGTCACCAATCTTCTATCATAAACCCAAGAGATTCAAGACTAATTTAATGAACAAGTATTGAAAGATTGATTGTTGAAAGATTAATATTAATTGTTAAATGCATGATTAAAGAACAATTCTTGAATGATTAAGGTTTAATCTACTCCTAATCTAATCTATGGAGGCATAACCCAACTTAAGAGGCATAACGCTAATTATTACAAGGAGGGTTTTTATACTAAGTACAAGATTAGGTTAAGTAGAGGTGGAGTGTCGTTCAAGGACATGGCGGAGTAATTAGAGGCAGCCCGGGTCACAAAGAGGTCGTCCCGGGCTATTATACTTTGGACCCGCCCGGCCTGCTAGGAAGTCGCCCGGGTCGGGACGAACCCGCCCGGCTTCTCTCCTGGTCGCCCGGGTCTTGCGTGTAATTGCCCTTCTTTCGCTTGTCCTGCTTCAAAATCAGCGCGGGTCTCCTCCTAGCCCGTAGGGGCCTCTCCACTTAGCTCCAATTCTTCACTTAAGCCTTTGGTTACGTCTCCTCTACATGCTAGGTCCTTGGATATCATCATTTTAGCTCCGAAATGCTCTATTTATGCACGATTTAGCTCCTCCGCCTACAAGTAAGCCAAAATCCAATAGAAAAGCAAATAGGAAGCTAAAGAGAATGAAATTAAAGGACCCTAATAAGTGCGTAAAAGCATTTAAAACTAGGTTCGTTAAAGGGGTAAAAGTGCGTATATTTCGGTCACATCAAGTATATTTTCAAGGTCTGGAGTCGGACCGAGCGGGGGTAATTTGCGTTGTGATACTAGCATTTGTAGCGCTGCTGCATAAGTGATGCCAAGGTTAGCGAATGCTCTAGGAGCTCGTCCCGGTCTTCTAGGTGGAGCTTCCAAGAGGTTAGCTCTGTCACACTTGTTGTCATTTTGAGTGAAGATCGATACGTGTAACTCGCCGCTCTCGATATTATCTTGGATGGCATATTTTAGTTTGTAGCAACTCTCGGTGTCATGCCCCCTTCCTCTATGGTATTGACAATACGAATTGTCATCCCAAAACCTAGATTTCTTTTCTGGGTCTGGAGTTGGACCAATAGGTTGGAGAAGACCTAGGAAAGATAATTTGTTCAAGGCTAGGGCATAAGGTACGCCTATATTTGTAAATGATCTTGAAGAGTTGTTTGGTTTTTTTGACGAAGACTCCATGAGGTTGTCTTTTTTGATCTTGATTCCTGGATAAGACGGATGTATGGCCTGAGAAGAACTAGGGACAAGTTGTTCATTTGCTGTTGCTTTCTCCTTAGGACTTTCAGGTTTAGAGATCGCTTGAACATCATCCTTCTTGAGTGATAGGGAATCAAGCTTTTTGCCCATTTCAGCAAACCGGTTCTCCATGTTGGAAAGCCGAAATTTTATATCGTTGATAACACCTTCTAACTTAGAAAATTTATTGTTGATGGCGATGAAAAGCATGAGCATTCCGCTCTGGATATCGTCTTCTTCGAGTGCGTTGATCTCTTCGTCGTCATGGGAATCGAGGAGATGTGAACAGTTGATAGGTTGTCGCACACCTATGCAAAAATACCCTATTGGTACAACAAGTAAATGTAGTATATAGGGGTCGAATTCCACAGAGAAGCCCGGATTGTTCTATTATATTGTTATGGGTAGTCTTTCTATCTACGTAGATTTAACGATTAGATTGAGTTTGTTGATTGGTGTAAATAAGATAAAAACAATGATAATAAAAAGCATCTAGGGAATTTAGTTCAACATGTAAGATGTGATTGCAAAGATAAACATGAAATGATAATACATTGTTTAATTGTTTAGACTAATAAAACCGTCTCTCGACATTGGCATTACTAATCATAGATAGGCATAATGGATCTCTCGATATGATTAAACCTCTCTACTCACACATGCGATTGTTCTTTACTCAAGGACCTTGCCTCTCGGCTTATTGGAACGAGTTAACATATTTTAACCAATGTTAGCATGC
>JAGPOY010003876.1:14541-24909 GCA_018983105.1 Silene uniflora | reverse complement strand
CCATACATATTCCACCTCTAACTGATCCGTATACATTACGAATAGGCCGTCTCACATAAAAAAGGTCACATAAGATCTGTCTCAACTCTGAAGCCTTCAAACGAAATTGGCCGATTTTGTGTTATTCTAACCCACCGTAGCACGTCAAAGTTGAAAATATGGCAAGTTGGTTTGATTGAGAGAATGACAGGTTGAGCAGTACAGGTGTGGCTATCGATTTTTCCAGAAATGAAAGCTGCTGCTGTTCATCCGTAGAATAGTCTTGCTTTCAGTTTATTAAGCAAACTGAAAAGAAGCAACCAAAATGATACTCGCTTTACGCTTCAGGCAATCAGGCCGCTACACCACTCCATTTTGCAAGTAACTTTCTCCTCCTTTTTTCCTTAATTTTCCTCCATCACTTCTGAATTTCTCATCACCTCTAACTCTAATTCATTTTTTTTTTAAATAGTAAGGGTTCGACTCGTCTTAAGCTTAAGACGACACTATCCATCTTAAGCTTAAGACGGGCATAGACTATAGACCTATAGTACATACCGGTAGTGTATTTAAGATGCATAGGAGAGAAAATGAGTCCTCCCATTTCCCTCCCCTTGCATTTCTCTCCTTCCCTATTTTGTATCCAAACAATAGAAAATAAATCCATCCTTTTCCTTACCCTCCTCTTCCCTCCAATTCTTTCAATCCAAACGGACCCTTAGAGTAGTCTTGTTTTCAGTTTATTAAGCAAACTGAAAAGCAACCCAAGTGATACTCAGTTACTCAGTCTATGCTTTAGGCTGCTACACCTCTAAATTTTGTGAGTAATTTTATCTTCCTCTTTCCATAATTTCTCATCACCTCTATCTCTAATTCATGTGTTATATCGACAATTGTTATTTTTATACGCTCACACTTCAAGTCTTCAACTGTAGTTTACGCGAAAATGTTTCAAGACCAACAACACCTTAGTGGCATATTATAGTGCAAGCCTAATTTTCGTGCGATTTGTTTTCTTTTCAGTTTAATGGCATTGTCAGGATCACATAAAAACCATGTGATAATTTTTCACTTCAACCTTAGATTATACGGAGTACGTAGTATTTCTAACTTGAAAATCTCACAGGACAGAGATGATGCGAATTCTTTCAAGCTTGAAGGTTTTGTATGTTGTGACAATTATATACACAAGTATTGGATTTAATTGTGAAATTTCGACAGCATTAAGATTCAACAAAAATGGGGAGTTTAAGATTCTCCAAGTGGCCGATATGCATTATGCTAATGGCCAAATAACCCCTTGCGAGGATGTGTTGCCCACTCAGATTGAAGGATGCTCCGATCTTAATACTACTGTTTTCATCAAGCGAATGATCAAAGCGGAGAACCCTAATTTTATTGTCTTTACAGGTACCCTTTTTTTATATCCTTCTGCTGTTGATTTGTTTTTTTGGGTTTTCCTTAGTCGCATTTGATTTTGATAGAGTTACCCTCTTGTATAGAGTGTTTTCATGTTCATTCTCGAGCTCAACTTATTGGTCTATACTTTGTGTTTTGTTGGGTGTATAGAGTGTTTCTAACACAGTATTGACGAGGTGTTTCAAAGAATTGGAAACGTAGAGAAAATCATGGGATTAATGCCACATACTTATCCGTCTTGAACAAACTTGCTCTGAATTCTGAAACAGAATTTTTTGTTAGTGTGCTTTAATGGAATAAACAAATTTTGATGCTCTAACTGAAACCTCGCTACAGGACTTTTTTTTTTGTTGGTATATGTATTGCAGATGTGTCAATCATATGCTATGTACCTGGACTACTGACTGTGATTATCATGTATTTGTATGCTTTCTATTTCTATTGCAGGATACTCTCCAGTCTTCACCATGAAAATTCACCTACAAATCTCACTAACAAGTAACAAGTGTTTTCAACAGGTGACAACATATTTGCAAAAGATGCAACTGATGCAGCAAAATCAATGGATGCGGCTTTTGCTCCGGCTGTAGAGTCCCACATCCCTTGGGCTGCTGTCCTTGGCAACCATGACCAGGAGTCAAAACTTTCGAGGGAAGGAGTTATGAAATATATAGTCGGTATGAACAATACCCTATCTATGTTAAATCCTGCTGGTGTACAGAAAATCGCAGGATTCGGAAACTACAACCTGGAGGTGGCTGGAGTTTATGGTTCGCCTTTTCAGAATAACTCAATTCTGAATCTTTATTTTCTTGATAGTGGAGATTACTCAAAGGTCCCCTTCATCTCTGGATATGACTGGATCAAATCCTCGCAAAAATCATGGTTTCTACATACTTCGAAGGCTTTGAAGGTATGATTAATCTTTTTCATACTGTGATGCAAATAGCTAGTCACTAATGAGAGGTCTCGTATGGGATACTAACTGAAATCCTTCTGTACTTCTCAATTGATTTTGGAGTTTCTTGGTTCTCTCACATGTAGGAGGTCTCTTATAAGCTTTTGGAGAAGAACTCCAGGAGGTTTAAGACCTTATATTGGCTTTGAAACCAACAGAAAAACGTGTTCGAATCGGAAATGATGATTCATATTAGCCGAACCAAATAAATTTGGGAACAATTCTTTGATGCTTATTGGCTTTGGCAGTTTGCAACTACGGGATAATGTATTTGAATCAGAAAAATTGACATGATAGGAAAATAGCTTTGTAAAATTAATTTGACGTTATATATCTTTTATTGCAGAGTTCTTACAATGCTCTCCAAGAAAGTCAACAGGTTTCAGCTCCAGGTCTTGTCTATTTCCACATTCCATTGCCTGAATTTGCGCGTTTCTCCAAATCCAAAATAACAGGTGTCAAACAAGAGGGTATCTCTTCGCCTTCTATAAACTCCGGCTTTTTCAATAGCCTAGTTAAAGCAGGGGATGTGAGGGCTGTGTTTGTAGGCCATGATCACATAAATGACTTCTGTGGTCTAAGAAAGCATATACATCTTTGTTATGCCGGTGGTTTTGGATACCATGCCTACGGTAAGGCTGGATGGTCAAGGAGGGCCAGGGTTGTAAGCGTGAAGCTGGAAAAGGTGGCTAAAGGAGTATGGGGACCCGTAAAGAGTATCGAAACGTGGAAGCGTCTTGATGATGCACACCTTACTACCGTTGATGCTCAGGTCCTATGGAGCAAAAGAACTGCTGGTAAGCTCGTCCAGACTGCATGACAATGTTTTTTTTGAGCAATGGTTCATATTTATGCAGACGCAGATTATATGCTCTAAATTGATATTTTAAATCTTTTTTGATATATCATTTTTTTTCACGTGGGTGGGTAGGTGTAAAGGGAGCCAATAAGGGCGATTTTGAGGTTGACGGGTTTGAGCCCAGGCCAAAAGTATCTACACTTTATAACTTTAGCGGCTACGATAGCTCAAATCTTCACTGCATATTGAACTGTAATAGTAACGGGTTAGTCGGCTTGTGTAACCATGTTTTTTTTTTTTTTTTGTTATGAAACAGAAAACATAGGAATACCCTGACCTGAACAGGCAATTGGATTTCGCCTCATACTTCATGTGGTAGAGCTGTAGATATCATATATGCCGTCCTGCAATTAACACAACTTTTTGATATGAATTCTAGTGAAGCATTCGAGTCACCAAACTGATTTTATAATTCATGTATCAACCTCCTTCAGACGTTTGCAAGTTACAATCTTATTAAGCAGCAATGCTTAATAAGAGAACTGTAACTCAAAATAAAATAAAATAACTGTAACTCAATAATTGGAGATTACATACTGATTTAGATTATACTTGTGAGTCCTGAATATTAACAGGTCGTGACTCACGAATCATGATATTCACTTGATATAAATACTGAAATTCAATATATAGGATGATATATTTAGGCCGAGAATGGTTGAAACTCTTAATTTAACTGTTGCTAATTACGGAGTAAGTCTTACGAGTACTGATCCACAAGTAGGCCTTTTTCATTTACTATTGAGGATAACTTATACTCTGTACCCAATTTTGCGCAGGCCCTGTCGAAAGTTTAACACAGCCAAACAGCGCTGTATAGGGTAAGATTACTTCCCCGAAGCTTACAACCGGCTACTAAAGTACAAATTGGTAGAAGTATCAATAAAGCGCTGTGTGTCGTTTCAAAAGTGTTGGACTTTTGGTCGTTGATTCAGTTTCTGGTAATTGGTAGATAAATGCTTCTGTAGTTATTCAAGTTCTGAATATTGAACTTTACTCTGTACTTTTTTTCGTACTGTAATATCCAAATAGCTATGCTGATAAACAGACGCATGGTAATACCATGACAAAATTTGAACATATCTTTTCTTTCTGTAGGATGAGTAAAATCGAATGTCCGATACGTTTTTGAAAAACTGTATTGGATATACAGTTTTACATGTCAAAAATCCACTGTACAGATCTGATACAGATTAATTGTACATATACAGTGGGTACTCGAAAACAGTCTATACAATTCGGTTTGTAGTTTTGTGCTAGTACATATACCGCATGAAATAGTTCTGCGTGTCCCACATGACCTACCCACGATTTCCTTGCTCAACTGTCTCATAAGGTGGCTAAGCAACTCCTGGTGGATAAGGATGGAAATACTGGGGGTAAAGGTTGAAAGTACGGCTGAAATGGCTGAGAAGTGGCAGAATGAAGCTGCTGAAAGGAGGTAGAGGGTCCGTGGCCAGCCGCATTAGACGTAGAAGATACACCACCAGGCGAGGTGGTTATATCGGGGCTATTTGTTGTTGCATATAATGTTGTAGTTGCATCCAATTAGGTTGTATGTACCTACTTGCAACCATGGCATTTCGTTGCATTTCGAAATGTTTTGTGACTTTCCCAACAAGGAGTTTTGACGAATGTGAATAGGCCTTTGTAGCCACTTTTTCCTATTATATTAAGACTTTGCTTATTAGAATTGAGACAGCCTAGACCGTGTGGCTCTATTGTGACTTGTGAGTCGATCCACCTACTAAAGCCTAGCCAGGAACGTGCATATTGATCCACTTTGACCACCTCCGCGGTGTGACAATTTTTTGGTAGTTGTGTTCCAAGGTGACCTTTTCACCATGCAACTACCCCTTTTGTCCTTCGATCCCATATGTTCTTATCTTACACCTTACTAAAATGTGACTAACTTGAGCTACTGTTCAAATGAACAGTTTGAAACGATTCGTTTTGACTTTACTTTGCTTTTTTCGTTTTTTACTTTCTTCCTTCTTTTCCTCTCTATCACACAAACAGTCAAACACCCCTTTCTTCTTCTTCTTCCTTTTCCTCTCCATCACATCTTAAACATCAGTATTTTCATATTCGCCAGCCCTAAAAACCTCCATCAGTATTTTCATATTCCCTATTTCTAAACCTCCATCGCTATACCGGTATACAGGTATCATGTTCATCTTTACAATTTGTCTAATCGAGCTTGATTTTTTCACCATTGATCGAAACTTGATTACATAATCTAAATTTTTTCCCAATTTCTTTACCGGAGTTCTGCTGCCGACAAATCAGATTCGTAAATTCGGAAAGAACCTCAAATTTTATTCAATTATGTGGGTTTTTCTTTAATTCAATTTTGCTGAAAGTTTCAGTTTTTTGGTTGATGAATTTATTTTAATTTAGTTTGGTAAGTTGATAATTTTGCCATGCGTGATTCTTGTCATTTGGGTATTGCTCAGATCATCCTTTTGTTGTGATATATAAACTCCCACTTTTCTTTTCGAGTCATCTCAAAATAATCGTCTTAAGAAAGTAGATGGATATGAATAGCATTCATGATTCATGATGAATTCTGCAATGGATGATTGACTGAAAGTAGGCACAGTTGTGTTTCTCTCTTTTCAGACGGTCATGTATGTCTTAAGCGAGACGGCTATTATAAGGTTCCATTTTCAAGGGACTAAGTTGTGGGTTGTTTGAACTTGAAAATCAATTGTTTAGAGAATTGGGTGTTGAAATTAATAACATTTGTGGACGGAATTTGCAATTGATGCAGGAAACTTCTCTTAAACGGCAGAATATAAGTAAAGGCCCTACTCGGCTTGAATCGAGACTAAATCGGATTGTATATACAAGAAAGGTATGTAGGTTATGTAAGTTGTTTTAAGGTTCCATTTTTTGGGAAAGGTTTTGTTTGTTTGCTATTGTTCAAGGAAAAGGAAATAATAATTTGAGACACAAAAGGAAAATAAAGAGTTTTGATATTGTATGACCATTGTACTGCCGACTGTACCGTGTTTAGAGTGCTCTCATAGTTATTCTATAAGTGTGTTAAGTTTTTATCGAGATGAAATTTTTGGTATTGTAGTAGTATAGACACCGTCTTTGTTGTTGCTTTGAGCAATTTTGATGAGGAATGAGATAGAATTTATGTACGCATTAACGAGTTGACTGATTATCTCAACACTAAGAAACTCGCATTTGAATAAATTGAGACTGATTATCCTCAAGCTTATTCAAAGATGAATTTATGCGTACATAAATTGAGACTGATTATCCTCCATTTTTAGATAATGTGATCAAGTTTCGATCTATGGTGAAAAAAATCAAACGAGAGATAGAGAAATGGAGATAGAAAAATGGAGGTTAATCAGTCGTAAGCTTATTAAAGTGGTCTCAAATTCTGCTTAAAGACCGTAAATGGTCTCAATTTTATTTTGCAGTCGCTAATTTGTGACTGAAGTTTTAGCAGTCTCAAAAATCCCGCAGTAGCCTCAAATTTGAGACTGTCTTGAAATATTGAGGATGACGCCAATTTATTTGTTACCAGTTTTTCGTACCGCCTTACAGTGGTCTCAAAATCTAAAAAACAGTCTCAAAAGCGGTTTTGAGGCCGCTTTTTCTACTTTTGAGACCAGCGTAAGGCAGTCTCAAAAGCGCGTGTTTCTTGTAAAAGAAATTTGAGGTTATCTACGATTTGTAGAAGCTGGTGCAGCTGGTGCTAAGGAATGCCGACTGGCTAAGCCCTAAAGAAAGCAAGCAAGTCAATTCCGCCCTACCCTTCTTTATCTTATATAAGGCACCAAGATAGGCTATAAGCTCCTAAGATGGGATAAAATTGAAGATAGGTGGCTTAGAGAAGAAAAACTTAGGAAGAGGGCGTTTATTTAGACCAGTCTTTGTTGGTCCTTAAAGCATAGGACTTAGGTAAGGGGCGATACGAAAGACAGAGATCGTAGGACCCAGCAAAAGCCCCAAAACAAGATCTCAATTATGGATGAGAACGAGATAAAATTCATTCATATATTTTAATGGTTATATACATTTAGGGATGACAATGTATCGGTTTGGGTTGGGTTTCGATTATAATGGAATTTTAGAAGCCGGGCAGAGGCTAAAAAATGAGAATTCTGGATTTCGTGGGATTTAGACAGGTAGCGGATTTGGTTGGGTGTTTCATTGATGAATTTGGGTTCCAATTTTAGAAATATTAGAGTGCTTGTTCACACATCTCGTTAAAATTAGAGACTATCTTTGGTCTCAAATTCTGCTTAAAGTCCGTAAATGGTCTCAATTTTATTTTGGCAGTCGCTAATTTGTGACTGAAGTTTTAGAATTCCGCAGTAGTCTCAAATTTGAGACTGTCTTGAAATATTGAGAATGACGATGGTCTCAACTTAAACGCGCCAGTTTATTTGTTACCATTTTTTCGGAACGCCTTACGTTAGACTCAAAAATCTTAAAAACGGTCTCAAAGGCGGTTTTGAGGCCGCGTTTTCTACTTTTGAAACCGCTTTAGGCGGTCTCAACGGCGCGTGTTTCTTGTAGTGAATACGGCAAGGTTTCAATTCTGGATGAGAATGAGATAAAATTCATTCATATATTTTAATGGTTATATACATTTAGGGATGACAATGTATCGGTTTGGATTGGGTTTCGATTATAATGGACTTTTAAAAGTCGGGCAGAGGCTAAAAATCGTGAATTCTGGATTTTGATTGTGTAGGAACCGGATACCAGCTAACAGAACTCACTTTCCACTTTCTATTGTTTCAGGTGTGATAGCGAAGTATAAAAACGTTACTGCAGCCGTCAAGTTTTGTGTAGCGCGTGATGTCAACACTATGCCCATCCTTAATTAATCAATTGCCCATCAAGATAATCCCGTGTGATGTATATGAAATAGACGTGTGTATTGTGTCATGATTAACTAAGTAAACAATGATTATCATGTGCTCTATATGCATGTTTTATTGTGAACATTGAATGGACATGGAGTTTTTTTTATTGTGTAAACCGTTGACTTGCTACTACAAGATGTATGCATCTTCGGCTGTAAAATTCTTGTATTGGGCGGAGATTTCCGTCAAGTTTTCTCTGTCCTACTACGCCGTACACAACGGGTGGCGGTTGATGCTAGCATTGTGAGTTCAAAAATCTGGTCTAGCCTTACTAAGTTTAGGCTTACTGGGAATTTTTTTACTTCCTTCCTCGCGCCTAGACTCGTACGGTCGTTTGGCAGGAGTTTGTAGCGGACTATGACTATTAGTGACTTGCTTTTTGCTACCTCGATTGATACATAAACTGCATAAACTACTAGGCAATACTGAGAATTGGTAATCGGACTCAAATAAACTACTCTCATTTAAACCTATTTCAGAATTTAATTATAGAGCATAATATCATACAAAACACGCGGTTAGATGAGCCAATTTATAATGTGATGAACTAAGATCCACCTTCTGAGTACACTAGATCGTTCTACAAATTGGGGTTCCGCGCGCAACGCGCGCGGAGCAACAACTAGTCTCACCAAAAAGAAAATTTTGCACA
Organism: Silene uniflora; assembly: GCA_018983105.1. Classification (NCBI taxonomy): domain Eukaryota; kingdom Viridiplantae; phylum Streptophyta; class Magnoliopsida; order Caryophyllales; family Caryophyllaceae; genus Silene; species Silene uniflora. The sequence goes on along the minus strand of JAGPOY010003876.1, from coordinate 16,144 downwards.
ATCACAAATGAAAATTGAATTTGAAACCAAAGAATGCCAAGCTTGCTCTTTTTTTTTTTTTTTTTTTTTTTTGGTAAAATGTGAGTAGATCTATTAATTATATAAAATGTAGCATTACAAACATTTCCTCAAACATCCTTTGGGAACTAAATTCAATACATTCTATCTCTGAATATCTAGACATCTTAACCATTGAGCATCATTTTGGGACACAATTGTTGGGATTAGCCTTTGAAGCCTCTCATGTATCAAGTTCTTCAGATCCTTAAGCACATTTGTAGGTCTCTTCACTCTTAAATCCACTCTGCTGTTGTTCCGTTCAATCCAGACAGTGTACCAAAAGGCCATCTGGACCAATGAACAAACCTTTTGCTGTGGTTTTGAACGTCTACCAGAAGTTCCATCCAATCTCAGGTGCAGCCAACTCTCCAATCCATCCTGAATTTGTGTGCTAAAGTCACACTCTGCAAATAAATGTTTATGAGTTTCCTTTGCAGTTTCACGGAGGACACAAAGATCAGAATCACAGATGCCAATTCTGAATAATTTTTCCCTGGTATTCAAAGCCTCCATCTTGATCAGCCAGCCCATCACAGAGTGTTTGGGAACACACCAGCTTCCCCAAACTTCCTTATACCACTGTACAGGAGGGTGCTGCCCCTGCAACCAGTGGTACCCAGACTTAATAGAATAACCCTTGGCATCCCCTATCCAAACCAAGCTTGCTCTTATTTTGCATACGTGTTCCTCATTTTTACCTAAGGTGTGCAACATTGGGACTTCTAGGCACTATGTAGTATACCCTACTTACAAGGGTCGTACTCAAAGTTGCTTACGCAAGGATTATGCCTATTGTTGGTCTCGCATGCATACTGGTGGGGAACGAATTCACGGCCCAACCCTTTAGCGAAGCCCAGTCACGGAGCGCTCCATGATCCAGCAAGCCTAAGCCTGGAATCCGAATGCCTATGCTCAAATGAATGCCGACTACGCCCCAAGAGGTCACAAAGGTCGGACAAGCACTTCCTGACCTGCTGGTTGGCGTCGAGCCGGAGCCGACCAAGGCGAAGGTCTTGGGGAGGAAAAGTCGCCGGCTCGGCGCCATGACGTCAGCCGAGGAGAGGTTCGCATAAGGAACTGCCACGTAAGCGCTTCTACAGCCTTATAAATAGGGATTACTGTTCATCAAACAAACACACAATCTTAGGTTCTAAATCTAATATCTCTCTCTCTAAAGACTTTCTATCACTACTAAAGCCCGCCGAAGGTAACTCTTCAAGAGGAACCAGGCCGACCCAAAGTAACCTAAAGAGAATCTGACTTAGGCATTGGAGGGGCTTTTGTTGGACCCTTGAGGCTAGGTTTGTTCTTGCTTTCAGGTACAAGCCAAACAGAGGGAACGACTCCAGGGACCTCAAGTCCATGGAGAGGAAAAGGCTGAATCAAGCTCGGTGCTGCTTAAAAGTCATACTTTGTTACCTAGTCCCGAGTATATTTCTATTCTACTCTTAAGTACAGTTACATCCCTAAACACATACTTTTAGCGAAAATTCCATATCAATCATACAATTCAAAATATTACCAAAAGAAAGCAAACCAGAAA
>JAGPOY010003876.1:697-13310 GCA_018983105.1 Silene uniflora | reverse complement strand
AAAAAACAAAAAAAGAAGAAGAAAGATTTCAAAATTCAAACTCAATATTCTTACTTACCTATTTTTGTGGATCTTTCATCACGTCGCATGGTTAAAAGGGATGACCCTTCCTCCCATCTAGGTGAGAAGCGGGAGCACACATATCTACAGACTCCAATAACGCCATGCGAATTTCACTTTTCATTCCGCTTATATTAATCACCCTTTATGAAGCATTTTAGTGGGTCGAACGAAATACACTAGTCCTACAGCATTTGGAGGTGACTCATCTCTATAGTCCTAGGCTTAGTGCTTCACGGAACTAGTGACTACATTGAAACATACCCATTTAGTGACTCATCTTTATAGTCCTATGCTTAGTGCTTCATTGAACTAATGACTACATCGAAACATACACATTTAGATTGCCTCCTTGTTAGATGAATCCACCGATTAGATGAGGAAATTGGTATTTCTTTTGTAGATGCATCCTTATGTGCCTCTTTGTGGTTAAGTATTGGTTGCATCATAATTTTTGCAAGACCTCACTTGCATTGCAAGTAGATATTCTACTTGATGAGTATCTCGTTCTGAGTTGAAGGGACAGAGCAAGACCCGTTAATTGCCTTGTATCTAATATGTTAAGAAATTTATACTCGGATCCTGTAGCTATCATCATTCATGTTGTCGAATTATTTGGAAGAATTAAAAACATCTGTCTACATAATATCACAAATTCACTATGACTATTGAGCTCGAGAAAGAGGGAAAGCACAATTCTCCAAACTTACAGATGAAGATGTCTACGCAGATGGAACGAAAATGAAAACTTCGAAAGGCCCAAAATGACAAATCCTTGCTTAGATGGCGATTAGGGTGATTAGTGAGGCTTAAGAAATGAAATTAGGTTTGCAAATGATATTTTAGAAACTGGCGAAATGATTTAATAACTTCACTTATTACCTTGACCAAACCAACGCAAAATACTCCCCCCCGACTGGACACTTGCTCGAGTGCCTCGACACACTCGACCAAGTAGCACCTAATCGACCGAGTGCTTTGCCAACTCGGTCGATTGACCTTTAAACACTAAACTGACAAAATCGCGAATATCACTCGGTCAGTCTCACTCGGTCGAGTATAGCCCACTCGACCGAGTATCTAAACTCAAAAATGAATAGTATTAGAGTATTCTTCTTTAAAGCTTCCAAGAGGTTAACTTCATCGGTCTGGCTGGTGGAACCGTAAGAACTACTTCACGTAGATGTCGAGCCTCGATATCCGCGCCCCACAGTTTTGGGTAAGAGTCTTTTGCAAATATCATCTTTGATTCTCGTGCCTAGCACGGTCAAGTCCTTGAAAGACTTGATGTTTTGATATCTCAAATGACTATCATAAATCGGTTTCAGGTTGTCCACGAATTTTTCCACAAGAGTGGCCTCATCCGGACGCTCAACGACTTTTATACTGGTCTTCCTCCACCTATTTAAGAAATCAGTGAAGCCTTCATTGTCGTTTAAGTTAGGACCTCCAGAGTGTGCATGTTAACCTGGATCTCAGTATTATCCGAATATTGTTTGGTGAATTCAATTGGCATCATCCCATGTTGTGTTTTTCTTGTGATCTAGAGAGTAGAACCATTTTCTAGGAATCGTGTCAAGAGATGAAGGAAAGATTCTTAAAAACATCTTGGGTTTGATGCCTTTGATAGACATATAATCTTTGAATGCTCGGATGTGGTTCAAAGGATTTTATGCCCCCTTGAATTTTGGGATGTCAATCATAGTAAAGTTGGTAGGCAAATGGGCATTACCAGCATCATATTTTCGGCTGTTCTCTTTATAGATGTCATCTTTCTTGAGATAAATGAGTTGCTCCTTTAAGTAGTTGAGGCGCTTTTCAGCTCCAGTGAGCACATGGGGATTGATTTCAGCATTGCCTGTGACGGCACTTTCCACTACTGCGACATTTGGGATTTCGATCTCTGCCATAGGAGAAAGTTGTAACAATCCGACCCACCACCGTCGTAACTCGTAACACAACCTTAATAAGATGGGATGTGCACCTTTGGGCTGTTATTTGTCCTCACTTAAGCCCAAAAGCACAAGGCCTTGTTACTAAGTGGTGGGTGGAAGCTATTATAAACATATCACAAGCCTCATATTCTACCGATGTGAGACAATTCTTCACACACACCCACATTCTACCGATGTGGGACAAATCTTCAAGAGTGTTACAGTCTCGATAACGCATATTCTTATTTGTTCATAGTAGATGGATAGCGATTGACGTCAACCACACAGTGAAGCATACTCATGTTTGTATCAAGAGCTTTCACTACTCGAGCGAATGAAACTAGGAACCGACCTTACTCATGTTTGGCACGGAGCTCTCCACAGACCCGGGTTTGATAGCTTGGTATGGCAACCACCTTTATAAACCCTGAACCCGTTAAATTGCACTCAGCATACCGTTATATAATGCCTGTTTATGCGCTTATTCTCTGCGTACTTCAAGTCTTTTTTCCACCTTTTGTGAACAAAACTATGCCAAAATTTTAAAAAAAATAAATAAATAAAACCTTTAAAAAAAAACCCTTCCTATTTTAGGCCTAAATATCTCAAAATCGAACTAGACGACAAAGTCAAATCTCTGTCGAATTTCACAATCTATTTTCACTTAATTCAAGTCTTTGAGACAAAATTCTTGGCGTTACGCCGTCATTTCGAACACTTGAGTCAAATCATTTAGAGTCAACATACCTACAATAACTCACAACGATTGTTTAAGCGTCATGTTTCAAAATTAATTTCAAAATCTGTCATTGTTTACACCGTTTACAAAACACACTCGAGCACACACTTTGCTCAATCCGCGTCAAGTCCATATCTTGTCATCTTTGTGCGCGAGTATTCATGTTTTCTTTGGTAAGTATGCAACGTAGTCGAATGAGTATTGAGCGCCGTCAGTTTCTTCTCAGTCCAAGATGTCCGGAAATGTCGCAAGAAACGTAGGTATCAATGGTCAACCCCAACCCAATGGTAATGGTAATGGTGTGAATGAAATCCAGGTTGCACTTCTTCGTCTCCAAACTAGTTAGGACGTCTCTTACGTCCGTTTCCAGACAATTGAGGACCTTATTATTGCGGTAGAAGCTAGACTTCCTCCTACTGACGATTTTATTCCAGAAAATCCGCCTGTGGTACACCCCGAGCTTGTAGGCACCCTTGAAATCAATCCTCCTCCTGTGCCCATTGAAGCTGAAAAACGTCTTTGCTACTTAGAGCCTTAGAGGAGCAACTCATGTACCTCAAGGGAGTTGATATCTATAGGGAGAATAGTCGGAAGTATGAAGCTGTGAATGCCTAATTGCCTACCAACTTCACTATGACTGACATTCAAAAGTTCAAAGGACATGAAAATCCTCTGAAACATATCTGTGATTTCAAAGATTACATGTCCATCAAGAGCATCAAAACCAGATTTAAGGAACTTTCCTTCATCTCTTGATACAATGCTTAGACAGTGGTTTACTCTCGAGACCACAAGAAAATTGCAACATGGGATGATGCTGCAAATCGAATTCACTAAGCAATAGGTAGATAATGCTGAAATTTAGTCAACATGCGCACTTTGGAAGTCTTAACTAAAAATGATAAGGAAGGCTTCACTAATTTCCTGAATAGGTGGAGGAAAACTAGTATCCAACTCGTTAAGCGTCCAGATGAGGCCACTCTTGTGGAGAAATTTGTGGGCACTTTAAAGCCAATCTATGCAAACCACTTAAGGTACCAAAATATCAAGTCTTTCAAATACTTAGCCGTGCTAGACACGATAATCGAGGATGATGTTCTTAAAGGGCTCTTGCCCAAAACAATGGGGTGCAGACATCAAGGTTCAACATCTACCGGAACTCGCTTTTACGGTTCCGCTAGCAAGACCCTTCTTACCCGGCTAAGGTAATCGGGAGATGTCATCATCTCGGTTTTCCGAGGCAGTGAAATCGGAATTAAAATCGAGAAACAATTATATAAATAACAAATTTAGTGATTTACATGACAACAAACGAATAAATGAAAGGTACAAATTATGACTACTATAACTTTTGATGGAGCGGGTCGTTGTCCGCTATCAAACACATTTATATTCAACAAACTATCTAGTAGCAAGTAGAGGTCGAACCCAAAGGACGGGGGCATTCAATTCATTTAATCAAGTTATAGTTGTTCTAAGGTTGTCATAATTAAGAGGGGTTTATGATCTAAGCTAATGGAAAGCAATAAACAACAATGAAAGGTAAAACAAACAATAAAGTAAAGATGTAAACAAATGATAAACAAACACTAGGGTGTCATGGGATCATAGGGAAACATGGTAAAATCACGTATATGGGTCACATGAATGATTTGAGTTAGGTTGGAATCGAGGCTCTCGATCTTACGATTCCTAGGTCGAATTGGGTTTGCTCATGCGTACACCTGGTCTCCCTATTCAACAATATACAAGGTCTAACCACCCTTGAGGCTTCCGATCTTACAAGGATGGTTGAATAGATAAGTCTAACAATCCTTGAGACTTTCGATCTTACAAGTCTTGTTAAAGAGATAGAGAATTGATGTGGTCGTATTTTACGCACATTTAGTCCCTTAACTAGCCTTATTTTGCATGCTTTTATGTATTCATTAGGGTCCTTTCGACTTCTTTAGCCTTCTATTTGCTTTTCTATTGGATTTTGGTTTGCTTGTAGGTAAAAGAGCAAAACCACGCATAAAAGGAGCATTTGGAAGCTAAATGGACGATATCCAAGGACCTAGCATGAAGAGGAGACGTGACAAAAGGCCTAAGTCAAGTTTCGGAGCTAAGTAGACCAGCCCCCACGGGCTAGTCAACCCTCACGGATTTTTGGACAAGGTTGAGCAAAGAAGGAGGCTTATACTGCGGACCCGAGCGACTCGAGAGCAACCCGGCCGGGTCACTGCCAACCCGAACGGGTTCAAAGGCAAACGACCCGGGTTGTTCGTCAGTAACCCGGGCTGGGCTCTAAAACTCCGCCATCTTCTTATGTGATACTCCATGTCTACTTAACCTAATTCTTGTACTTAGTATAAATACCCCTCTCTTCCACTAGGTTAAGATAGGCACTTTAAGGTTAATTTAGGTTCAATTATTGTAATAAAACACATCTAATTTCAATCTTTCCTTAATCATTCTACAATTAATCTTAGATCTAGTTTGAAGAATACTTGAGTTGTAATTGAAGATTTGACAATTCTTCATTTATCAAAGGGTTTCTTGTTCTTCTTATTCCATTATTGTTCAATCCTTGCTAGTTGGTATAATTCCTAATCTCTATTTAATCTCTTGTTAATTTATTTACTTGTTCATCATGATTTCACATGTTAGTATGATCTACCTTCTTACTTGTTCAACCATTACCATGATTAGTGAGTAGTTCCCCAACTAGGGTTAATAGGGGATTAGTGGAATGATTATGGGATTCGATTCATGCTTATGTTGAGGACTGATTGATTGATTAAATCGTTGTTGTGATATCTAGCTTAGTGCACATGTTATGTTTGATGAAATGCTTGCTTGACAACCATGCATGATTCTCTACCCTTTGAACCACCATTGTAAGATCGAAAACCTCAGTAAGTGGTTAGACCATGCACTAGACTAGTAGGGATATCGGGTGTATGCGTGATGCTAACCCACTAACGCCCTAAGGGTCGCAGGACGAAAAATTCCGACCCTATTGATGCGTGCTTTATTTATGCATTTATTCTACCATTTTGCACGCACTTTTATGCCATTTTGAGTAGCGAAAGCTACTATTCTCCCTTGTTTTGGTCACTTTGGGTCGTACTATGTTCCAGGCAGGTTATTGGCCCAAGAAGAGTGAAAACAAGCAAAAATTCTGTCCCCGTAGTTGCATTATGGATATTGTAGAGTTGAGCTCGAGAACCAATGCTTTGATATGCGTGAAGACGTGATGGATGATGCCGCCCTGCTGCTAAGTAATTGCTGAAGTTGCTGTTCTGGTCGATCGACAGGCTGTTTTGGTCGATCGACCAGATTTATTAGTGATGTTCGGTTTTGGTCGATCGACTTCTTATAGTGGTCGATCGACTGGTTTGTATTTCTGGCGAGATTTGTACTTTGTTATTTCGGCCCATTATGTTGGTTGATTAATAATTTACTCTCTTATTATAGAGACTCAGTAAACATTTTAGGTTATCAAACTTTATACAGTAAACACTTCTACGTTGCTTATTATTGAAAACTTTCATATCTAAACTTGTAATCGTTCCTTGCATTTATTCGGTAATCAATCGATCTTTTAATTCCTTTAATTCTTTCCTTTGTTTCTTTTCTTTCCCTTATTCTTGTTTCATTATTTATGCGTAATTGTTATTCTTATTTAATTGTTATATTAAATTTCACTGTCAAATCGATTATTGATATTCCCATTACCATGAATATGCGTAGCTAAATTCCCTATGCTAGGATTTAGAGAAACCACGGTTTTATGATGGTAATATGTTAGGGTTTTAGGTCTAGCCTTTTACTCCGTCGATTTTGTTAATCATAGCATCTTATTGCAGTTTAATTAATTAAATGCATGTGATTAATTGACCATATTGTTGAACCTTGACCTGATCGAGAGATTGGAAAAGGTAGAGACTTGTTGCGAACAATAGAATATCCTAATTAGAGCGAGAGCTATATTAGACTATTAGGGCGAATAGTGGATCGAGATGACCTATTCTTTACCCATCAGACCGTATTTATGCTTGCTTCTGACCGTCTTAGACCGTGGTGAACCGACTATCCTAGCTATTTCTCTATATATTTTTAGACCAATTTTCTTATTTGTTATTTTCCTTATTATGCTATATTAGTTTAATAATCTATCAAAACAACCCCCATTTTGTTACCTAGATTAGAAAATAGAACACATTAGTCTCCATGTGGATTCGATCCCGACTTCCTTTACTGCATTTGTTTAGGCCAGTTGATTTAACTTTGCTAGGTGTGCGATTCACTATGACCTCAATCGAACAATCCAATGCTTGTATGTTTGAATCCTATCCTTGAATCACCCCTATGATCCCATAACACCCTAGTGTTTCTCCTTAATTGTTTACATCTCATCTTTACTTGCTTAATTGTTGTTATTTATTTTTGTTTTAGTTATAGTTTCACCACAACTTTCCAATTAAATCGTGACAACCCCCGAGACATCACTTTAAACAAGTTCTTAGACAAATCGTCAATAGGAGTTAAACCGTCCATTGGGTTCAACCTCGAATTACCATTTACTAAATAGTAGTTGAGTTATAAATAGATTTTGGATAAGTGGAGCACTGACGACACAATACTATGGTAACCAATCCGCCGCCACCTCACCAAGAGTCATGCTAGGTTGTCAATCAAGCATTTAATCAAGCATAACATGTGCATAAGTTGAAAACACAACAAGCAATCATTCATATTAACTCATTAAGCAAGGATCTATCCCATAATTACTCCCCTAATCCCCCACTAACCCTAGCTAGAAGACTACTCACTAATCATCATGAGAAACATGTAGAGAATGGTGTCAAACATCATAAAACATGTGAACACTATGAATAAGCAAGGAGAAGAACAAACTTGAATGAATATGAACATGTAAATAAAGAGGGATTAAGAAGTATACCAACTAATTAAGCAATAAAGGAGATGAACATAAATAAAGAAGGATCCTTGCATAAAGATGAAGACTTGTCACCAATCTTCAAACAGAAACCCAAGAGATCCAAATGTAAACTATTGAAGATGAACAATTAATTGAACGATAGTTTACAAGTAGAGTATTACAAGTAGGGTATTTATACTTAACCCTAGAATTATTATAAGTAGTGTATTTATACTAATTACAAGATTACAAGATTTATATATGGTTGCAAAGTTCTCAACTCCAAAATGAAATACAATTCAATATGCAAATTGAAATAACTGTCTACTAGACTCAGCGAAAGCTACAAATAAATGACTCATCAGGTGCCCCATCTAATCTCGCATACAAGCTCAATCACCAACACCTACTAAACTCACTGCTCCCCATTTGCCAGAAATATGAAATGGTTCACTGGAGTTTTGAAAACATACGAAGGTTAGTACAACTATACGATTAATCACAAAAAATGCACAACCACACATAAATCATATGAACTAGCGAATACAACTCCATCACCCCAAACTCCATAGTAGCATGTGTTTGAACCGCAGCGCAGATACCAATGCTTCCCATCACAACAGATTACCAACCTCTGCCGATGACAGACCGTAGATGTAACACCCCAAGAGTTTGAGTGGAGATTTGTCCCACATCGAGAAAATAGGAGGCTTGTGATATGTTTATAAGGGATTTCACCCACCACTTAGTAATAAGGCCTTGTACTTTTGGGCTTAAGTGAGGACAAAACGAGCCCAAAGGTGGACATCTTCTCTTTAAGAGGGGCGTGTTATGACGGTGGTGGGTCGGGTTGTTATAGTAGCATTGGTCATCAAAAGCCCCGCTCATTGTAACGAGTGAACCCAGATCCTTAATGTGCACATACATCCCCCTTGCGACGAGAGTCACAAGAGGCAATACATGGGGGTGAAGTCCATCTCCCGACATGGCTCCACAACCTCAACTACGACTCCCTTATCATCAACAAATCAACAATAATCACAATAGTGTAAATCACAAAATCATTTAACCACAACCATCTCACAATTTATTATACATAATTATACTCTTAGTAGGGAAACCCTACCTTATTCGCAAATCCGATTAGCACGCAAATCAACTAGAAATACTCCTCTACGAAATCGTCACCTATATAAACGATACAACTAGTTTTGTGACCCATGAAATTCACGGGTTCGATTTAAGGATCTTTCATGCATTTTTTTCCTTTTAATTTTTTGATGATCTTTACATTTTTCATTCGGGGTCTATCTCTATAATTATTTTACCCGTTCATATTTTAGGTATGTTTTACTGAGCAAGAAAATGAGTCGATTCTATGAATCGATAACAAAAATAAAGTTGGCACATGAGACGCTCCACGATATCTCATACTAATATACTCATATTTTATGAAAGTAAAATATTGGCTTTCAATTCAAAGAGGATGATGAATTTGAATTTATGGCAAATTAACGAAATAATTAAAAGTTAGAAAAGATGAAAGACACACAAAACATTTGTGTAGGGTTCTAATTATTGTGATATTATGATAGGGAAATTGAAATGATGGGGTGTGGTTTATTCAATAGGAGATAACCTATTGTGAAAGTGAAAGAGTTAAGCTCTAACTTATCATTAATTTGTTGGCGTATATTTTATTTCTACTTTTTGTAGTAGCTTGATATTCAGTTATTATTTACGATTTTACGTCATTCTTTAGTATTGTTTTTTTTTTTTAACCTATTAGTATTTTGTTATTCTCATTATCATTACTTTTGTAACCAAATGATATCATTTTTGTTCAACGTCAAATTTGATATTTTTGTTAGTCAACTTTATTAAAATGATGATACTCCGTATAAATTTAAAAAATAATAAGCATTATTAAACATAGTTTATATACCTCTTTTTTTTTTTAGTTTGGAAATAATGTTGATATTTAAGACTTAAAATATTCTTCACCCATTTTTTCTTAACTTTTGTAGCGTTTAATCAAATTTAAATAATTTAAATAAGCTGGGTAAATAGATAAAATATCCATTCTCAAATTGAAAATTAAAAGTAAAAAAATATATGCTACTCATAAGTATTATGTTGTTTTGGGATAAAATGTAAGTAATTATACTAAGAGAATTAATATAAACAGATTATCGAAAATCGATATATACAATGTACTTTTGCCATCTTATCAGATCATCAAAGCAACAATAAGACAACAAAATCAAATGTATAAAATCTCATCTCATTAGTATTCAAATCATAAGGGAAATATAGATTTCCCCATCTACCCAACTTAATTAAATATATAGAGAATACTATATTTACACTATATTGCCTTAGTCATATTTGTAATTTGTTGTTAATATGAATCTTAATAAATTTATTACACTTTAACAATGATAAATATATGAAAAACATCCGCAAAACAATCTATCACTATTAAAAAGAGATTAAAAAAACTAAAGTTACAATTTAGTCAAGTTAGGATTTTCTTCACCAAAGTTTGACCACCATTCGCTTATATTCAATCTTCGACGATCTCAAGTGTCTTTATGTACATTCGACAATGCCTGAAACAAACTATATAATACAAATGTTTGTCGAATTCTCCAATTTCCTTCTACTTCTCTCTTATCTCTTCATTTCTTATCCATTTGATTCCTAGACACTACAAGATAAACGCGCGAAACTGACGGCCAATTCTGACGGAAAATAAAATCCGTCGAACAACACGGGAAACTGACGGAATCCTGACGGAATTCTGACGGATTACCATTTCTGACGGAATATCCGTCAGTTGTACTTGGCGCATAATGGCGCTAATTATGTTTGACCGAGCCCTGACGGATTATCCGTCAGATAATTGTAAGTTTTTACGGAATAGTTACGACATTTCCGTCAGTTTGTTTTTTTATCCATATCCCAAAGACGGGATCTCTGACACTTCTTATCATTTCCCCCAAAAAACAATTATATTCCCAAACCCTAACCCCTACCCCAAATCCGACATCACCACCACCATCACCCTCCTTACTCCGGCGTCCAACTCCTGCCACCTACTCCTCCGTCGTCGCCTCACAGGCAACTCCTTCATCTCTCTCCTTCCTCTTTCCTTCTTCTCTTCCTTTTCTTTTCCTTCTTATATTGTTTTTTCTCCCCCAGCCGCGCCGCTCCTCCAGCCGCCGCTCCTCCAGCCGCCGCTCCTTTCTTTCTCGTCTTTCCTTTTACTTATTTGTAATTAGGTATTTCTTTTAATTTGTTTTTTTTATTAATTAGGTTAATTGACGATCTTCATTTGATGGGTTTACCAACATTTATTTGTGTGCTTTTGGTGTAATTGATAGCTGTTTGATGGCCCTTCGCGTGATTTGAGTTTTTGCTATTGTTAACATTTTTACTGTCATGTGTTCTTTCATATGTGATTAATTTGATTTATTACGTTTTTTCTCTTCTAATATTTGTTTATCTTCCATTTTCGTTCTTAGATGAGATGTGATTACTATGTACTTGCGATAATACCCCAACTAATCAAACTTAAGTTTACATTATTCTTGTATTTGTTGTTCAATACACTCCCTTCCCTGCCTATGTTATGTACGTTCAAGTGTAGCTGCTGGATGTTGAAAAAACTTAGCGGATTTGAGGCGCATTGACGACATAGGTCAATTTTAATGTTAGATATTGCTTGAAAATCAATCTTTATGTCTTATTCATCTCACTAATTCGATTATTGATATTGTTATTCTACTTTTAATCAACGAAGGAAATTGGAATAGAGATCCCAGAGCTGAATATTCTGATTTCTTACGATTTCTGAGCAGCAAAGGTAATTACTCTTCCTTCTAATTTCCAATCAATTATGTAAACCCTGTAATCATTCAGTGTTGATTTTGTTTGAATAAGGAGTTTTTATATAATGTTACTCGGTATAATTTTTATTACCTTTAATAGGAGGTTGTAAACCAAGTGTTCGATGAAAGGTATAACTGTACTTTGTGCCATCTGCTTACTCACTTTTGTATTACTAAAATATGCTTAGATTGCTTACTGACGAAGGTGTTAGAGGGTGACCCAAATAAAATCAGGCCTGATGTGTATATGTGTGTGTAATGTGAATTGTTGTGGTTATTAATTGACAGAACAAATCCCAAATGCTACTCTTATTTAGAAAAAAGGACATGTAAAGCTCAACATTAATGTTGAAACATTTTAATTCTGACATACCCTTGCTTAAGATTGTCTTAACATTACGACTGTGGGTTAATATCCGTATATTTACCCTTTACATGTAGGACTATAACGAAAATTTACTATGTAAAATTACGAGTCATGTACGAAATGCGATAAACGAAAATACTAGATAAGAAATAACCTTTGGTCCGCGCAATAAGGCCTAAGATCAGAAATCAACGTAGATTTCCTCCTATAGATTGCACCCAAAACGCGTGTGAGACGATTCCGCTTGTGCTAGAAATGTCCTCCGATTGCCTTGCAATATGGGGAGGACTCTTGTGAGTTTTCGCGATGTGAGATCGAGGGAGTCGAGAGGATGTTCTCAAAACCCTAGTTTCTTTGTAAATGAATGATTAGGTTACAAAATGAGAGAAGTCTCTCATTTTGTATCCTTTGGCCGTGTAGAGTCATTAGGGTGAGAGTGGGCTTCGCCCACTTTCTCCTTATTCACTTGCGTGATTTGGCCCGTGTCGCTAAAATGTATGATGCGGTATTTAATTATAAATCGTCTCCGGGTTATTAGATATTAATGCGTCGTCTCAACACTTTGTCAGTCGATACATTAATAATGGTCTAATAATTAAATTTGACGATATTGTATAATTAACAACATTAATTAATATAACTGCTTATATTAATTTCCCATTTTATACATTTAATTAAATACAACCGTTTATA
>JAGPOY010003875.1:5481-18668 GCA_018983105.1 Silene uniflora | reverse complement strand
AAATGATTGAGACGAGGAGTATCAAAACATCGAATGAGTTGAATGTTCGCCCCAAAAAAATCCATAACAATTAGATGTGAGTCAATTTTTATAACCCGTGCAACGCACGGGCATTAAATCTAGTTTTCTAGTATATAGGGGATTTTAAGTTTTTTTTTTATACGAAAGTAATAATATTTTAATTTATATGTTTTTTATATATACAAATTTTTAGATTTATATATCAGTTTTGTTTTATTTTAGTTAAATGAATATTATTTAGTTCAAAAATTTAATAAAAAGAAAGTTTTGTTTCCTTATTGAAGGAGATTCCTTTTGGAGGGAAAATGTTTGAGAATTTTTATTCTCTAGCAGATATGGTGTCATACATAGACGAACTAGAACCAAATGTAAAAAAGGGATGATTGCTAGAATAGTATCGAATAGAATTGAGTTGAAGCTCGTTGGTGTAATTGTTTTGATAGTTAATACTGAAGTTGGACAAACACACATCATTTAATCCTTGATACATACACACTTACTACTCGTTTATTTACTTGAATGCTGTATTTCTATTTTAGATCGAATAAATGACTCTTTCATTGAGAAGCTCATAAATTGTGTGCTTAATTAGTTGAACTTATATGGAGTTGATTGTCTGATCACCTCATAAAAAAAGGGGAGTGTGTGAAGTCGTGAATTCAAAATTGACTAATTGGTGCGTGCTTATGAAATTCTTAGATCTTCTAGTAAGAAAGAAAATTTTTGAAATTCATAATTCCCTCCAAATATCTATCTTCCTTGACTCTTTATGTTTTAATCTTACTTAGGTACAATTTTGGTAATTCATACTCCCTCCTACCCATAACTAATGTCCCATTAGCCCATTTCATTTACCCAGCAAAATGTCCCATTTGCTTTTCTCGACGTCTTTTTTGGACCATACTGCCCTCAACTCCTTTCCCTATTTACATAGTCCACATTACTTTTCTATATTTTATTCAATTTCTTAACACCCTCTCACCTATATTCTTACCCCTACACATTACTTTTCCATATTTTATTCAATTTCTTAATTTTTGTACTTTTACTCAAATGGGGCATTAGTTATGGGTAGGAGGGAGTAATATACTTACGTTTAACTTTAGTAGATATTCGTAGTAATTATTGAAATGCGAAAACATAAATTTTGCTTATTTGAAGTTAAATTGTTGGTTGGACGCAGTTGATTATTGTTGTTTGATGTTAAGCGAGTCATGTGAGATAGGTTTATGTTGCTAAATCGACCAAATCTTATCATACTTTCAGCATATGTAGTTTTTGACCAAAACAAGAGAAAACAAAGGTAGTTTAAAGCAAGAAAAATAATATAAGGTAGTAATTTTACAAATACCCCTAAATAATATAAGGTAGTTTTTGACAAAAAACTCTTGAAAAAACATTGAAAATCCCTTTACTATAAAAGTTGAAGTCTTTAAAGGGTTCCTATTGACTGCTTGAAAAGAGGAGAAAAAAAAAATTGAGAAGGTGGTCCCCAGTCAAACGTGGTTTCTAAGGTGAATTAATTTCTTTCTACACCATTTGCAAACAGTACATACTGATTAAAAATATTATGTTAATTGTATGTGAACATACAAAATTCGGAGAATTACAAAAAAAAATACATGATTTAAGAATTACAAAACAGAAGTTCTAAATAATTACTTAGGTATAATAGTTAGGTCATCAATCAGAATCATCACCTGCACATTTACAATGACAATAAGATTATTCAAAATGACAATAATATAAGATTATAAGATGAACTGTATAATATAAATATAAACTTTTTTTATAAATTCAGTGAGATGAACCGTAAGAACTATTTATTTTTTGGTTGATAACTTAAAATAATTAATATAAATCGGCATATACTCTCTATATTAAGAGAAAACATAAAATAAACGAAACTGTTTTTATTTGTTGGTTCATAAAATGAGTAGAAAATATAAAAAATAAAATCGTAACCCGTCAAAAAATCGTACAAAAAATAAAATTAATACTACGAATTTTAAAAGTATAAAAAAACGAATAAGACCACAAATTTATAAAGTCTTTAACTTAATGGTAGATATGCAAACTTTTGCAACAAATTTTTTTATAATAATATAAAAATATTAATAATCGAAATATTATGCAAAAGAAAACATTATATCCAGCATCACAATCACAAATATAAATTAGGATAGATACTTACATGAGAAATGTGACGGTAGTCAACATATATAAACTCGGTCTACTGTATAACATGGTCATGCATGACGGCTATTGAATATTTCGTTGATGGTCGTGTAGCACATAATTTTTTTGGCACCCGGAACATTTCGTTGATGGTAGTTCACTTTAGAATTGGAGCACTCAGAATTAATGGAGGGGCATAGTATTAGGATAGTTAGTGTGAGGGTTTGTGAAGGTAGGGTTAGGAGGAGTATGCGGGGAGGACGGAGGTAGGTAAGTGAAAGAGTAGTGAGGGTATGAACTCTATCAAGTTGGGCTATTCATTTCCTTGACACTTTGTTGAATTTTTAACAAAGAAAAGTTTCTTTGAAATATTAATGGGCTGATTTTTGACTAGATATTAGCCAAGTTAATTAAAGGGTCAGATAATCTCCGTATAATTTTACATTTATTGATTGTTTGGTTATAATTTTTGTTGAGTTATAATTTTTGTTGAGTTAATAACAACTATTCCCCCCGTCTCGGTCATTTCTTTATTTTTTACAATCCTTTTTAAAATAATGCTTAAAAATAAAGAAATTATCGTTTTGTTTTGGATTCGAAAATACTTGTCGAAATGGTGCCCACGTAAGACATAAATCATGATCCTGCATTAGACACGCCATTCCCAGTGGCGTGTCTTAACCCTCAAAAATCAAAATGTAAAAAGTGAACACAATGCACTGTAATGCTAATTTTCACCAATGTTTTGTACTCCCTCTTATTCACTATAATCTTCCCTATTTCCTAAAACGGATTATTCAAGTAATCTACCTCATTCTATTTATAGCAGTTCACCCATTGAATCATAGAATAAAAACACCAAATCATCCACCATCTATGGACTACGATATGTAGGTTTGTAGCTTTGAAGACGAATCAATGGTGACTGACACCGCAAAAAAGATATCAACATCCAACATCAATCATTAGTTCATCACTCATCGCTAATTAACCATCACGAATCAATGGTGATTACAGGATATATAATTTGACGACGGCGACAACGGCGCCGCAAACCCTCTCAAGCTTGAGTGGTCGAGTTCAGGGGATAATGTACATAGTGAATGAAGGTGGCGTCGATGGAGTTCGAACCACCAGGTGGGCAGAGACAGGTGACTTGGTGGTTAAGTGAGGGGATTTGTTGATGGCTAATTGATTACGGAGTAATGGTGAGTTCGGTTGTTGTGGGTTGTGAGATAGGAGGAGGAAAAGGTGATGCGGAGGAATTTGAGGTTGGAAGGGAAAAAGGGGTAACTGGATAATTGGGAATTGGGATTTAGGGGTGTTGAGCTGCTGAAGGTAAGGAGTAAAGACACGCCACTACTAATGGCGTGTTTCTTAAGCAAGACATGCCACTCCAATAGATGTAATAAGTTTACAATTTCAAACTAATCATAAACACGCCATTGCTATCTCGTGTTTTGGGCTCTGGTATCCCGAGCCTACGTGGACACCGTTTTGACAAATATTTTCAAAACACACCCAAAACGACAATTACTTTATTTTTTAGCATTATTTTAAAAACGGATTCAACTTTTACTTTCTTTGACACAAAGATTCAAAAAAAAAAGAAGGGACCATTTGAGGGTAGTGTTATTAGATGATGCGTGAACAATAATAAAATTGCATGATCAAATAACCTATTAAAAGCCTGTAAATAATAGCATCTACTATTACGTTTCGTGCATTTTTTGCACGAGTATAAAACTAGTAAACATAAAAACCTAAGTATTTGGAAAAGTTGATCTATCTTTATTTATTAGTAAATATTCAATGTAAATTACCTTTCACATACGCATTTTACTTTTTTACATACACAAATTACCTTTGTACCCCTTTCATTTTCAATTTTCTATAATCCCTCATCTGTCATACCGTCATACTATAATAATAATAATAATAATAAACCAATCGTCCATTTCTCACAACTGCCACCATCTCCATTCCCCCGACCACCACCAACAATCCTTATCACCAGCGACCCAGCCACTAGAGACCGACCACAGACATCAGCCGCTTACCCCAACCAACGATTACAGTCATGAGCCCCATGTATGAAATAATTCAATAATTAATTGGAAAAAAATGACACAAGACAATGAAATCTTGAAATGACAATTTGTTTGAAATATAAAATTGACAAGGAATATGTAAAACGCAACTTTGTGAAATGCCGCACCGTACTACCGCTTTGGCAAATTCGTTTTTTATGCGCAATGCAATTTCGTGTATACATGACAAATTAATGTAACTTTCCGATAAATCAAAGTAATACTTGTTCGATACAAGAATTAAGATCCATAATTTGAAGAATTTGATTGAAATTAAATTAGGTTTTAGGAGAAAGAGAAAGATAAAATCAAGGGTTTTTAGTTGAAGAAGGGTAGTGTTTGGAAACATTATGAAAAAAATGTATGTGAAAGAGTAAAACCCGTATGTGAAAGAGTAACACCGTATATTAATTATAACCAATTTCTTTTTCAATAAACAATAACAAATTATACAAACAAGCCGCGCGAAGCGCGAGATACTACCTACTGTAATAATAATTTAAAGATAAAAGAAAATAAATTAAAAAGAAAAAGTTGTTTGTTACTCCCTACATCATGGCCACTAATTTAGGAATTACTTTTTCACATACGAACTTTACTCTTTCACATACAGTTTTTCATTAATTTTCCATCTAATACCCTTTTTACCTAAAAACTAGGTAAATGAATTTAAGCAAACTAACCCTTTCGTGAGTACTAATTCACATAAGAAATTGATTTTCAACAATGAATTTTACCAAATTGTTTGCTATATAGTTGTCAATACACCAAATGCAAGTAAGGGGAATAAACTCTTTCCATTGTTCATAATTCATCGGTGGTGATTTTTTTTATGATGGGTAAATATGCCTGTAGATTAAGCTAACTACTGAGTTTTAGTTTTATAATTTCAAAGCAATCTTTAGAAATGCGTAGACTAGAAGAAGTATACAACGGCGCTAACAAATAACGAAGAAACGGGTATAACGGGTCATACTCAGACCGGTTGTTTTAAACCGGAATTTTTTGGATCGATATCCAGTCCGGTTTTGGACGGTGCACAACCCTAATTGGCGCGGTGGGTGGTGATGATGGTGCGATTTCGTGGTGGCTGGCGCGGTGGGTTCTGCAAGTTCGTGGTGGATGGGTTATTGTGGTTATGTCGGAGGATGGCTTAGGAAGGAGTGAGTAAATTGGTTTTGGGTGGGGAATTACAAAAAATGACGAGGGTAAAATCGTAAAAGTCGTATGTGAAAGAGTAAAATCCGTATGTGAAAAAGTACGTCCTTGTTTTATACACGACTATTTAAGTTAAGGAGAGATGAATGAATATATAATTAATACTTTCTCCGTTCCATTTGTTTCTTTACGTTTGCTTTTTCGACACTATTCATTAGTACGGAGAATCTTCAATACAATTTTTAATATATAACATAAAAGATAGTCATGTGAGATCTTGTTTAGATTGCCTCACCGAGTGGATTACGAATATCAAACTTTTATAATTTTTAGTAACATGTAACTAAAGATATGGACAAAATAAAACGTGCATTGGAATATGTGCTAAACGTAAATAATCAAATGGAATGGAAGAAGTAAAAATTAAAAGCAACTTAAAATGAAGAGAAAATGTAGGAAATGCAATGGTCTTACTTTATATGAGTTGATTTATTTACTAGTAAAAAAACGTGTAAATTATAAACTGATATATTTTAAGGAAAATGATATTTACTCCCTCCAATCCATACCAAACTCCCCGGTTGCTTTTGGGTGGTCTTCGAGGTGACGCTATGACCGTAGTTTTCGTCCTTTAAACGTAAAATTTTTTCGCAAAAAACATAATTTTGTGAAAGATATTTTCATTACAAAACTAAATATGTAAATTTTATTTTTCAAAGATTTATATTATTGAGTGAATTAACGGTCAAACTTTTCGAAGTTTGACCTCCAAAAAGTGAATGGGGAGTTTGGTGTGGATTGGAGGGAGTATAACCCTAAGGGCTGTATTTAAGGGTCCAAAAGTGGAAATAAAACCTTAAATTAAACATTAATGACATCAATAAATGCGTAAATTTGTCATAAATCCATACTTTAATTCCACTTTAAGAAAGTATAGTTGGAAAGCCCGTGCGATACACGGGTCTCCGATTAGGATTATCTATAAAAATATATTTTTTAGTTAATAAAAAAAGTTCAACTATGTTGAATCATTGATGGAAAAAAAAATCATGGTTAGTGTAGTTGATCATGATGAATTATTAGTGCTTTTACACAAAATGTCATTACATATCCCATTTACTATAAATGGACGATCCAAACCAAAGGTAACATGAATTATTAGTGCTTTTACAAAAAATGTCATTACAAAGTTATAGTATTCCTTCTGATCCAGACCAAAGGTAACACTTACTATAAATGGACGATCCAAACCAAAGGTAACATTCTTTATTTGACCTACAACATTATAAACCTGCCTTTATACCCATTTGATATTTACACAAAATGTTATTACATAGCCCATTAACAACCCACAATTAAACCAACAATTACATACCCCACTTATTTTTTCCCTTTTTACCTTACTTTTTCCACATTTTCTTAAATACTCAATTTTTGCCTATGTTACCTTTGGTCTGGATCGGAGAGAGTGCGTAATTAGATTTTTAATTATTAAATGCACAACCTGTTTTTAATTAAATCCAAAACGCTATCTTTATAGACATGGCGATGTTCACCAATATGAACCCTTAATAACGGAGACAAGCCTTTATGTATTCTACAAATTATTTTAACCTACAATGACTACGTAAAACTGAATGATGTTACGTTAAACAACAGATATCATAATTATATATATTCAATTCAATGTGTTCGATCAGAGTAAATTTTAGATCTCTTACAACATAATTTTACTGCATTGACAAATGTGCAAAAGCGATATTCTCTTTGTTTTTTTTATATATGACTTTCTCAATATTTCGATACACTCACTTTTCTCTTTAATATCTCTAAGAAATATAAGACTAAATATTATGATTAATGGTAACATTTTTATAATTTTTGAACAAATATATTTTGTAAAAATTAAAGTCAAAGGATCACCTTGAAAAAAAAAACGTCATATATACAAAAAAGGAGGATGAAATACATTTAGTGTTAATTCCTCAAAAATAATGAATTTTTCTCCCATATAGAACCCGGCTAAAATACTCCCCTGAGTCTTGCACAATTAAAAAAACGACTCCTAAAAGCAAGGATGTCAAACAAGGGAGGGGACAAGACGGATGTACGCCTTCTCATACCCATAATTAATAGAAAAGTTACATGCCTCTAATTGTCGCACTACCTGTCACGGGTAAAAGTTTTCAAAACCACAACCGCCTCAATTTGTTGAAATCTTAAAATAGTTTCGTTCTATTTAAATGTTATATATACTCATTTATTCTATACCCATGGTTGGCAGGATTTAAACTTCAGTTTAAATCTAAAACTTTATTTATATTCGCTGCATTCAAGACAAATGCAATATAACTGGACATTTGTGATAAATTTTCCTTTTTGGCAGATTTTTTTCTTATTGTAGAGTCAACAACTTTTATTATTATGTGGAAACTGAAAAGCTAACATTTATTTTGAAACAATTGATTATTTATTATGTTTATCCGGATTATGGGATAATGTATACGTACTGTGTATTACAATATCTAATTATTTTACCAAAAAAAGAAAAACAATATCTAATTATTAAAATTTAGTCTGAACCAATAGTTATTTATTCTATTAATCAAGTTTATAAAATTAAAAAAGAAATTTGAAAGCAATTCTTAAGAATAGGCTCGAAAGCAAGTAAATATAGTCAGAAAAAACATCAAAAAGAAACTAATTTGATATGAGAAAGTTTGGAGATCATGAAATATCTCATATTTCAGCTGTATTTTCAAGAAATAAACTTAAGCCTATTAGACCAAATTATCTTTTATGTTAATTTTTTTTAAGTATTTGATAGATAAATTACTTATCAAAATAAGAGTACCATAATGAGAAAAGGCTACCAGTTTTTTTTTTTTTAATCCATCAATTTAAAATATTAAATATGGAGTATTTTTTTACGTCCTTCTATGTCATTTTGCCCAAAAAGAGCTACATTTCAGTTAGTTTTGCAAATATTTTTTATTTAATCAGCTAACTTATTAGCTTCTTATTATACTCCCTCCCATCCACTCCAAAGGTAACTTGCTCACTTTTTTGTGAGGAGAAAAGTAACTCCATGTTACCTTTGGAGTGGATGGGAGGAAATATGCGGGTAGTATATGAAATTTTTTAGTAGATGAAATTGTCAAATGATTTTTATTTCTGTGAAGTTGTCAAATAGTGTAGGTGAAAATAGCATTCGACCTTAAATATAATAGAGTATTTAATACTTTTATCACTTATTTGCTAAATAATGAAACTCTATCTCAGCTTCAAGTTGGAAGGCTTGTGAGACACGAGGCTCTCAATAGGATCATTTTTAACAATATACATGTTGTGTGTCCTAAAAATTCCCTAAACAACAGATTGTAAACGTTGATTAGCGTTGTCATGGTTTGGTAATATAACTCAGCTAAGTTGACTAAAAACAATTTGTTAAAAATTGGTCAAAACAAAATTTTGGGGTAAATAGAGAATTATTGATAAATCATCGGCCCCTCTAACTTTATTTATTGTTGCACACACCACTATTCTTGATTTGATAGAAATCGCAATTTTCAATTTCCCAAAAATGAACCCATGATAACTGAGACGGGCCATTGTGAGATTTACAAATTAGATTAGCTTACGGTATCTACCAATATATTCTCGCCCGTTAACATATAACCATGTAAAAGTTAATTGGTGATATGCAAAACATCAGGTATTTCAATTTTATATGTAGCGTGTTTGGAGAATTCGTTAGATCTCTAAACAACAGAATTAGTTTTTCACTATCTATAATTAATATTGCTTTTCGTCTATAAACTTCATGCAAAATATATAACATGACGCCTAATTAGGTAGTTATGCGAAAACCTCTTAAACAAATTTCTTCCTGTGGCCTTGTACTTGTGCTTGACACTGCTACGTAAAGCTAATCATGACTAAAATACACTTTGGCAGATAAATTCCAACGTAATTAATTGACTAACCCTTGACTTTTTTTTTATCATAGTCATGGAATAATATGACCACAAGATATTGTCTTCGCTTAAACACAAAGTTTTATGAGTAAATAGTAAGATCATGTTGGATCAAAACATAATTTGCATTCTTTTGATTCAATTAATTGATGATCATAACATATGTATACCCTTGAGGCGTTGAGTAATAAGTAATCTAAATTATTAACACTCTTTCAGAACCACTCTCATTCGAAATCTAGACTAATGTGTGAGTTTATAACTAACCATCGATTCATCATATAAAATAAAACTATAAGTTGCTCCGTTGTTACACAAAAGCTTCGAGTAGTCCAAACCGCCTAATTCTATTTCAATTATTCTTGGTTTAGTTTCTCCACCGAATGATCTTCATATTCTTATAGAGAGTAAATTAATAAAATAAAAATAGTAATATGTATTGATCGTTGAATTGTTTATATGCATTGATCGTTGAATGTATATGAAGGAATTTATGATTTATAAACACACTCTAATAATTATTTAGTGATTTTATTTTGATGGAACTGTTATTTATACTTTGTGTAGCTATATGTAAGGTTATAGTACACCATCTTTACATAGCATTTTAATCAAATAAATTCATTATTTATCGCCAGCTTCTTGAATTTTGACGCGAAAATAAAAACTTCAAATGTATGAGACCATAAGTGGGGGAAAAATAAAAATGACAACTTAAACTATATGAATGTCTATTATTATCTATGTGATAATTTTAATCTACTTATATTTCGATAATTTCATGAAAATATATTTAAAAATAATAAGAAATTAAATCTAATTTTATTAGGATAATTTTATTAAATTTGTTTCGAAATCTAATATTATTTGGATAACTTAATTAAAATTTGTATTAATTATTAAAAAAAATTCGAAATCGTTAGGATAATTTTATTAAAAATTTGCTTTAATTATTAAATCTCTTTCAAAATCTACTATTGTTAGGATAATTTTATTAAAATTTGCTTTAGTTATTAAAACCAGTAGCCAATCATATCCCTTGAAATGTTCTGCTCTATGTGATAATTTTAATCTACTTATATTCGAATAATTTCATGAAAATATTTTTTTTTTTAAATAATAAGAAATTAAATCAAATTTTATTAAATTTGTTTTGAAATCTACTCTTGTTAGGATAATTTTATTAAAATTTTAAATTTGTTTTGAAATCTACTCTTATTAGGATAACTTTATTAAAATTTGCTATATTTTTTAAAAATAATAAGAAATTAAATCTAATTTTATTAGGATAATTTTATTAATTTTGTTTCAAAATCTACTATTGTTTGGATAACTTAATTAAAATTTGTTTTAATTATTAAAAAAATTTCAAAATCGTTAGGATAATTTTATTAAAAATTTGCTTTAATTATTAAATTTGTTTCGAAATCTACTCTTGTTAGGATAATTTTATTAAAATTTGCTTTAGTTATTAAAACCATTAGCCAATCATATCCTTTGAAATGTTTCTGCTCTATGTGATAATTTTAATCTACTTATATTTGGATAATTTTATGAATTTTGTTTTTTTAAATAATAAGAAATTAAATCTAATTTTATTAAATTTGTTTTGAAATCTACTCTTGTTAGGATAATTTTATTAAAATTTGCTTTAATTATTAAATTTGTTTCGAAATCTACTCTTATTAGGATAGTTTTATTAAAATTTGCTTTAATTATTAAAACATGTAGCCAATCATATCGCTAGAAAAGTTTCTGCTTTATATATATGTATTGATTTACTCCTTATTTACAATTCTATACGTATCTATCATTATCCATATTTTAAATACTCCTAAAAAATTGTACTCCCTCCTATTCACTATAATTGCCCTATTTCATTTGGGCACAATACTTAAGAAACTTGAATATAAAATTATAAAGGACAAAGGTGGGGTTGGTGATAGGAGAAATGAATGAATTATTATGAGTTAAATAAGGAATTGTGGGGCCAAAACATTAAAGAAAGTAATAAAATAGGAGTAAAAAAGTTGTGTGAGATTTGTTGAGAGAAGAGAGGAATGAATAAAATAAGAGTAAAAGTTACCAAAAAAGAAAATTGGGCGATTACTTGAATAATTCGTTTATGAAAAGTGAGGCAATTATAGTGAATAAGAGTATTGACCGGACGAACAGACTATAATAAGACAGCCGTGGCATCAAGACATCAATCATATGGAGGCTTTAGCATATTCTAGTTTGGCATTTTGACAAACATAAAACTTGATCGGATATTCTTAAACGAGATCCAACATAAGCTACTTTTGACTTGTACTCCGTAGTTAACATGCTAGTATGCTAGTATAAACGGAACGTAACGAAGTTGAGATGCTATGTCCTATTTTTATGTCTCATTTTTTATCCCATTGTCTTAATTTTGAGATATGTCACCATTTACATAAGAAAATAAATAATAATACGAAGTATCAATTAAGCTAATGATGTGTCATAAGAAGAATACAATGGGATACAAGATGGGACATAAAATTGAACAGAGAATCCGCTCTCGTTAAGAAGACGGTGCTTCATCTCATTGTGTTTGTAATGTAAATATTTCGATTGTGAGGGATTAGAGATAGATCTAGACAACTTAAACATGCTATTCATCGGACGAATTGGGGTTTAGTGTAAATAGAGCGGATCTAGATTAAAATTTAAATCTCGTTAAATAGGTTAATTTAAATCCAGTTCGTCGACCTGAAACAAAATTAGTTGGATAGAATTAAGACAAATGTAATCTGTTTAAGTAATTGAGAGTCATGAACACGACAAAGAATTTATTTAGGCTGAATTAGAGTTGATGTCTTTGACAAGCACCTGACAAAAATAAACAAATTATATAGATTATCGTAATTGGGATATGTTTGACTCGATAAATTATAACCTTTTTCAAAAAAAAAAAAAGACATTTCATTCGTCACTCATCGGGTTAATGCATGGTTGTATGGGTTAGTGAGTTGTCGAGGTAACAAATTATACAATTAAATGAAAGATAAATAGGTTAGAAGGGTTAGACTATGTTCTTTTGGACTTAACTTCAGTTCATTTAAGTTCAGTTCAGATTCATTCGATTCAGTTTAATTCAGGACAACTCTTCACAAATTAATTATTATTTCAGTTCCATTAATTTCAGTTCAATTCAGTCAACTCTTTTCAACCAAAATTAACAAAACCTTATTAAAGAATTAAACGGTTCAGATTAAGGTTAAAACAATTAACTTGTTCATATAATTAATTCGGTTTCAAAGGGATACATTCATACAATACTCAATTGAGGTTGACACGAATCCGAACCCGATACGTCACAACATCTTTGCTATATCAAGTTGTCAACTTAGTATTTAGAGAGAGCACGTATGGTTTCAAAGCATATTCCGAAAAAGTCCTCTCGAAAATCCGAATAAAAAAACACCTGGCAGAGTAATACGACAATAACTTGTACACTTGGTAATTATTCTCCTCGTCATATTTTTTCAATTTTTCTCCCATTTTTGTGCACACCTCTACTTCCCAATCAACGGTATAATCATGTACTAATTCCCCCATATATCACTCCTCCAATTTCATAATCATCACCAAAAACCGTCTAATAGCATGTTCAAAAGGTTCTCAAAAAATCGAGAATTCCGTAATTTATTTATTTACTTGCTGAATGCCAAGGTTCGAATTTAGAGCCTCAATTTGACTTATTAATTTGATCAAATGACGTCAACGACGGAGAAAT
>JAGPOY010003874.1:0-12615 GCA_018983105.1 Silene uniflora | reverse complement strand
ATTTTGTCAATGTGGGACAAGTACACTTAGCATTTCCAACATTCCGCCACAAATGCGTATAGTGAACAAAAACCAATTTGAGTAACATCTAACAAGGATCAGTGCTTAAATGCTAATATCTTTCGATTTGAATTAACACGTAGTGATAACCAAACGTACTTAGCTGTTGAAGTGAAACTAGTCTTGAACTTCACAACATAAGCCCAATTTGGCAACACGCACTTCACCTAAAACCAATCGAGTTCCTGCGATAGTCAACAAAATTATTTTGGCCTTTATCACCTTGGATTTCTAAAGAGTGCTCTAGAAAGACTTGCCTTAGGTTTTTCATAGAAGGAGGCCAATCCTTCACACTCTCGTAGGTGACCCATCATGTAATACCCCGTTTCATAAGGACTCGTTGACCGACCATTGACCATAGGAGACCCTGAGTAGGATCAGTCGCAGGAAGAGATGTTAGACACTTGTACTAAGGTAAATAGCGGTTAGAATCCAACGTCATAGGCACTACTCGGCCGAGTAGTCAATACTCGGCCGAGCACACGATACTCGGCCGAGCAGTCCACTACTCGGCCGAGTACACCGTCGGCAGACCGAGACTTTATAATTAAAAGATCCGACGACAAATCATTTCATTCTTAACACAAACGCAGCCTAGAACCCTAACTCTCTCTCTCTCTCTCTCTACCATGCCTCCTACCTTTCATCACCTTGTCTTAACCTTTGGAATCCGGCACAAGAGGGAAGAACCGCACATGGGATTATGTCGGGACAAGGGTAGCATCGCATCATAAGGTAAGTCTTTTGACCTAGATCTCCTTCATATGTTGTGTGATGGTAGACATGATGTAGTAAACCTATGGGTTGCTGTTATAGGACCAGTAAATGAGGGACTAAGAGGATGCCAGGATTAGATGTTTATGTGCTAGGCGACTGAGTGACGGGACGACATACAGGTAGGTTTACCTACTCAGTCTGTAATGTAATTATGAGTATAAAACTGTTGTATTGACTGAATATGTGATATGAGACCCATTGGTATCGGCTGAAAGGTTGAGGTTGATGTTCCGGCTGAGTGGACCAACATCGGGAGATGATTTCATGCCCCTTGATCACTCCTTGCGACTCTCCTGTCGTAAGGAGGATGTGCACATTTAGACTTGGGTAATCGCTTATTCCGATAAGCGGCTGATGTGGCGAGGCTGCGGTCACTGGCTGGGATGCGATGGCCGACACGGCTGACTGGATTTGATATTGACTGTTGTATTGTGTTTTATTAGTCGTTGATGCTATATTGTATTACAGTTGACTGACCCCGTTTATGTTGTCTTTTGACCTGCTGTGATCCATTGGGGGTGGTGAGCAGTTGGTTGTCAGGTTAGCCTATTGTTACATGTGGGCAGTCGAGCTTCGGAGTCATATCGGATCACTAGCTGAGCTGACGGGGTTCGTTGCGTCATAGATTAAACGAGTTGTATCTTTTCCTTTTGGTAGCATAGTAGTGGGTGTATGATGTTCTGACGAGTAATGTAATGTAAAGTATCTACGATTTTTCATTTGATTATTACTACCTCGGGCAACCGAGATGGTAACACCTTTGTATGCAGGGGCAGCCCTTGTTAAGAACCCTCGGTATATGGGAGTGTTACAAAGTGGTATCAGAGCGAACGATATTGGAACCTGTAACCAATGAACCTAATGAATGTAGTGAGTCAAATAAAATGAACCTGGTGTATATGTGTTGGGAGCCCTCTATTAATGATTTTGGATGGGTAGGCGCCCTCATTTCAAAGTCCTGGCCCTTACATGCTTAAACCAGTCACGTCGCGTGGGTAAAAATGGGTATGGTATGTGTATGGTTTTCCGTGTTTGGTATGATGCTAAAAGTGCTATGCATGTGTGCCGTACGATGAACTATGTGAATGAAAAGTAGCATGTGTAGCGGTGGTTAATCGCTAGAAGGAATGTTTGAGTTTGATGATGTGCTAATAACCGTATGTGAACTGAAAAGTGACAAATAACAAGTTAAGTAGAGTGCATCTTTTGTGTTGAGCATTCCATGACATGTTTTGTTGCGCAGCGCTGGAAACTTCAGGTAAGTTCATATATATGGTGTAGTAGTAGAATTTTAGAAATGCGTGTTTCAATGCCTGATTTATGCCTGACTGAATCATTAATGAGATATTCCGTGATTGATGTGAATTACGGTACAAAACTTTTTGGACAAATAAAAGATTGTGGTGTTATATCTATGGTATACCAGCATTATTAGGTACTCATTTGGGACGAGTCACGGGGAAAACCGTACTCCGACCTAAGTATTTTGTGTTGCAGGACTCAAAACCAGAAGAAATCACGTTTCGTACCGTATACTCGGCCGAGCATACCATTACTCGACCGAGTACTTCGAATTCGGCCGAGTACAGATACACTCGACCGAGTAACAATGGGGCAGAAAGCAAGGTTTAGTCTGCAAATTGCCTACTCAGCCGAGTACAACTATTACTCGACCGAGTAACGACTACTCGGCCGAGCACGTTTTATATTCGGCCGAGTACTGCTGCTTCGACCGGATATAGGTTAATAAAAATCGGGATTCATTCCTTTCCAAACACAAATTCTTAACTCTCATCCTTACAAATACTCTCTAAAAACCTAATTGCTCTTCAATAAGGCTAGATTGTAGGTGCCCAAATCCTTCTAAGTTGATCCTTTCACTTCAATCCCAAGGTAAGAAACTCGGTACTCATGCCTTTTGCTTTGTTTGGTGTTCATAGTCTTCATAATCTGTATTTTCGCCCTTATTGCTCATAGATTTGGTTTATTCCTCCACATGATTTGTCTAGTAATGCTTTAAGATGAACTAGGATGCTTGTATAGTTGCCCAATGCCCGAAAATATGTCCAATTTCTGCCCAAATTGATTTCTAGGGTTTACCTAGGAATTTTGCCCAATTTTTGATTCACCAAATCAACTCGTGTTCGTGGATTGTAGTTCATAATTGGATTATATACTACCTACACATAGAGATTGCATAAAAATCGACCCTAAAATCATCTCAAGTCTCTCTTAGAAATCCTTCCTGAGACCGTCACTTTTTCAGGTGTAAGACTCACTCCAAATCCCTTGTAGTAATCAAAATTGTTTAATTATTTTGGTGAATTCTATAACTCATGCAACTATGGCACCAAAACCACGAGCTCCCGTCCGTATAAGAGCACCTGAACCACGGCCGCCGAGAGAAAGGCCGCCGCCGCCGTTGCCGCTGCCACGGTTCTCCAGGGGACCCCCATTGAGACCGGTGGACCCTCGGGGACCGCACCAAGGGAGGAAGAAGAACGGATTAACCCGTCGGTGGTACCTCCTCACGAGAAGTATCCTATGGCAATCTTCTCCAACTATCTTCAGCGCCAATGATTTGTAGCTTTGGAGTCTAAACCTATGAGACCCACCCGCTGTATTGACATTGACACATTGACTCAATTGGACTTTGAGTATGATGTGACACATCTATGAGGTTTTGGGGTTGGAGGGTCTTTACTATCTCCGCACGAAGTCCTATCCTTTTCTGACCTTGGAGTTTTTAAGTTCCTTTCATTTTGACGAGGTTAAAAGAACTGTTGATTTCCGACTCATGAACACCGACCACCATATGACCCTTAATGAGTTTGCTAGGCACCTTCGCCTAGAGGAAGAGAAGGATTGGTACATCCCCGATGTGCCAAGCAAAGCTGGAGCTCCTTACTTTATGACCTATCTCACCGGCAACCCGGTGTCTTCTGCTAGTTCTATGCTAATTAATGATGTGCAGCATATATCCCTTCGAGTATTCTTACGGTCTCTTACGTGTTTGCTTTTCGCCCGTAGTGATGCTAGCAAACTCAACACCTATGAGGTAATGCTTCTTATGTCTTATCTTAACCCCCGCCGTACGGAGCGATGGTACTACAGTGCTCCGGGTGTGGTATGCTCTGCCTTGGCCAATATGGTCTCTTCTACCTCTAGGTATGTCAGTTGTGGAGCCTTGGTTACGCGATTGGTCGGCAAGTTGCCCGACTTTCAGCCACCTGAGGAACCGATGGGTAAGATGTTTGAGGGACCTCCTTTGCTAGATCAGGCCTACCTTGTGACTAACCTATGGCTACGGGACATGGGAGATGGTACTTTGGCATGGAGGGTGAGGGGAAAGAAGTGGATTATTTTGCTCAACGAGGAAGACATTCCCGACCTTGACCATTTGGCACCACCCGAGCTTGGCTACTTAGAGGAGCCACCCGCGCCCCAATACTACACCATCTCTGACCACACCCTCGTCACCATGGCTGAGCCTTTACCATCTAGTACGGGGAGGGCGGCTGGCCAGGTGCCACAAGATCATCGACGATCCCACCGAGTGGGGGAGGGGACTTCTACGACCCCGGTTGTACCGCCAAGCCATGTGTCCTACCCTTACCCATCATATCTTATAGTCCATGATCCTAGGATGCAGCCACATGAGTTAGCAGAGCGACTATCTTCTACTTTGGTCCTACGGAACATGCATGAGATGGCCCATGCCCAGGGCATAGGGACGGAGTTAGCACAGCCCGTTTGGTGGAGAGGAGTGGGTGATGACTCTTGAGTATTTGCTAGCTATGGCGTAGACCGCACCACTTGGGGAGCTCCGGAGATCTTTGAGCATGGCTACCTAGCAGGCCCTTGGGGAGCCAACTCCGGGAGTCGGCTAGATGATCAGGGGCGATGGCTAGGAGGAGACTACGACACCGGACCATCATACACTGGAGGATCATCCGGTACAGGTGGAGCTGAGGACATGGATGCCGAGGGCTGAGGACCCCTCTTTCTTTATGGTGTTGTGTTTGTGTGGATTTATACATTTTCAGACTTATCTTTAGTATTTCGTGTGCGAATGTTAGACTTTTATTTGGTTTGTAAGCAGGCCATAAGGCCATACTTGTGTGCATTTTCATTTTATTTAAGACATGGTTATGGAGCGAGTACGCTCGGACATTTATTTGCCAGATTGTACCCTTTGGATGCAGGGAAAGGTAAGGCAAAAGTGCTAGTTGCTTCGCATGAGACCATGTTCTGCTGAGCTAGTACTCGGCCGAGTAGTCACCACTCGGCCGAGTCGTCCATACTCGGCCGAGTAGACCCTATTCGGCCGAGTACACGCTGCTGACAAGCTTCTTTCTCGATTGTGGACTAAGTCTTCCTACGTTCCTATGATTATACATATGCATAAGATAGATTCTCATACCACGTGTTATCATGACCGTTATGCACTGCTACCTCACGGGCTTGTTATGTGATTTACTTTATGTCATAACATGTGGTGCTCCTTCTTTTACGATCTTTACTATATACACTTGCGGTCAACACAAACCACCATAACGGCAAACTTCGAGGACGAAGTTTCTTTTAAGGGGGGTAGAGACCGTCGCGGTAAGAAATAGAATGAAAGTAAGAATCTATGAAAGTCATAACATGTACAAGTAAGGATTGTTTGTTGCTTGTCATCTCGAATTTCGAATTTAATAAATGCTTGCTTGATATCTTGAATTGGTTGCTGAACTTCGTGTTGCGTAAACCATCATTCTATGCTTACATTCGTAACAATACATGTGTGAATTTTGTTACAATAGGTGGAGTGGTGTGGTTTGCTTGATAATATGTTGAATAGTTTGTCGCATTACATGTGTTGGGTCACCTAGCCGGTTGAGAATACAAGTTGCTAACCCGGAACGGTACAATACCGGCAGATTATGATACATATGTGGGTACTCGTACGATATCTATGTCCTAGATTGTTATGGAACCGTGTTTAGGTCATGAGCAGACCTGTCAAACGGGTCGAACGGGCGGGTTACGGGTTCGGTTACTTCGGGTTCGGGTAAAATACGGGTCGGGTCAATTTCGGGTTTGTAAAATACGGGTTTCGGGTCGATTTTAGGGTCAGAAACGGGTCTGATTAAGGCCTTTTTACAAATTTTTATTTTCTTTAATTTTACTTATAAACACATAGTTATTCTTTAATTTAATTATTATCTAGTTTAATATATGATATTAGAAATATTAAACATTTTTTTCTTAATATATTCAAAATCACAACGTTATACGAAATATCAGGTCGATCAGTTGTTACACGTACGTGACAAGCGGTGAATATATTTACGTGATAATCATTTGAGTAACTAATCATGTGATAAAACTATGTTTTAAAATAAATTTAAGCATTTTTAGTTCCAAAATTTTAAAGTTCAAATTATTTTTATCATTATATATTAATTTTTTTGGCTTTAAAATAATATTTTAATATATTTTCCATTTTTGGTTCGGGTCACGGGTTTAGCGGGTCTTGACCCTAAATGTGCGGGTTTTTTTCGGGTCGGGTCGTCTTCGGGTTCGGTTGAAAAGAGCGGGTCATTTCCGGGTTATTTTCGGGCGGGTTTCGGTCGGTTTTTCGGGTCGGGTCATTCTTTGACAGCTATAGTCATGGGGGAGTAAAACTTCGAGGACGAAGTTTCTTTTAAGGGGGGAAGACTGTAATAGCCCGTTTCATAAGGACTTGTTGACCGACCATTGACCATAGGAGACCCTGAGTAGGACCAATCGCAGGAAGAGATGTTAGACACTTGTACTAAGGTAAATAGCGGTTAGAATCCAACGTCATAGGCACTACTCGGCCGAGTAGTCAATACTCGGCCGAGCACACGATACTCGGCCGAGTAGTCAATACTCGGCCGAGCACACGATACTCGACCGAGCAGTCCACTACTCGGCCGAGTACACCGTCGGCAGACCGAGACTTTATAATTAAAAGACCCGACGACAAATCATTTCATTCTTAACACAAACGCAGCCTAGAACCCTAACTCTCTCTCTACCATGCCTCCTACCTTTCATCACCTTGTCTTAACCTTTGGAATCCGCCACAAGAGGGAAGAACCGCATATGGGATTATGTCGGGACAAGGGTAGCATCGCATCATAAGGTAAGTCTTTTGACCTAGATCTCCTTCCTGTGTTGTGTGATGGCCGACATGATGTAGTAAACCTATGGGTTGCTGTTATAGGACCAGTTATGGAGGGACTAAGAGGATGCCAGGATTAGATGTTTATGTGCTAGGCGACCGAGTGACGGGACGACATACAGGTAGGTTTACCTACTAAGTCTGTAATGTAATTATGAGTATGAAACTGTTGTATTGACTGAATATGTGATATGAGACCCATTGGTATCGGCTGAAAGGTTGAGGTTGATGTTCTGGCTGAGTGGACCAACATCGGGAGATGGTTTCACGCCCCTTGATCACTCCTTGCGACTCTCCCATCGCAAGGAGGATGTGCACATTTAGACTTGGGTAATCGCTTATTCCGATAAGCGGCTGAGGTGGCAAGGCTGCGGTCAGTGGCTGAGATGCGATGGCCGACACGACTGGCTGGATTTGGTATTGACTGTTGTATTGTGTTTTATTACTCGTTGATGCTATATTGTATTACAGTTGACTGACCCCGTTTATGTTGTCTTTTGACCTGCTGTGATCCATTGGGGGTGGTGAGCAGTTGGTTGTCAGGTTAGCCTGGTGTTACATGTGGGCAGTCGAGCTTCGGAGTCATGTCGGATCACTAGCTGAGCTGACGGGGTTATGTCATAGATTAGACGAGTTGTATCTTTTCCTTTTGGTAGCATAGTATTGGGTGTATGATGTTTTGACGAGTAATGTAATGTAAAGTATCTACGATTGTTCATTTGATTATTACTACCTCCGGCAACTGAGATGGTAACACCTTTGTATGCTGGGGCAGCCCTTGTTAAGGACCCTCGGTATATGGGGGTGTTACACATCAAGTCTATTACATAAACCACCCAAACTAGGGCTATGGAGTCATTAAGAGTATTATAAACTCACCCTCACAACAATCGACGGTGGATTCGACAAGTCCTTCTCAATAGGACCACCCAAAACCTGGGCTTCAAATCCATTAAGAGCATAAGCTCAACCTCACAGCGCGCCATAGGAATGAGAAGATGCGCATAATATGAGTCTTTCCATGGCTTCGTTTGACCACAAGATCCAGTTTTACCCAGACCGGGTTTCCACCATGAATTCCTCAACTAACCATAGGCCTAAGCCTCATTCCTCTCGACGTCTCAATAACCATCTTCCGTTTAAGTCCTTTTGTCAACGGATCTGCCAGGTTCTTCTCAGATCTTACGTAATCCAAAAAGATTACTCCATTCTCAATCAAGTTTCTCACAAACTTGTGCCTTATACGAATATGTATTTTCTTACCGTTGTAAGCATTGTATTCGCAACACTTATGGCAGATTGAGAATCACAATATAGAGAGATCGGTGGCGTAGGACGCCCCCACAATGGAATATCAGCCAGTAAATTCCTCAACCACTCAGCTTCTTGTCCTGCAAGATCAACAGCAATAAATTCGGCCTCCATAGTCGAACGAGCAATGCAAGTCTGTTTAGCAGACTTCCAAGACACAACCGCTCCACTTAGAGTGAATATAAATCCACTAGTGAAACTAATCTCATCATTATCTGTGACCTAGTTTGCATCACAATATCCCTCTAATACTGCAGGGAATCTCACGTAATGCAATCCCAAGTCCATAGTGCCTCTAAGGTATCTCATCAACCTGTTGAGCGCGTTCCAATGATCATCACTAGGATTGTGAGTGTATCGGCTGAGTCTGCTAACTGCATAAGCTATGTCAAGTCAAGTACAATTCATCAAAACATTAAACTCCCAATTATTTTAGCATACTCAGATTGAGAAACAGCCAAACCGTTATGTTTCTTCAGTTGAATACTAGAATGATAAGGAGTTCTTATTGACGATACATCAAAATAATTAAATTTCTTCAAAATTTTCTCTACATAGTGTGATTGTGATAAAGTAAAACCACTATTAAGTTTATTAACTTTAACACCCAGAATCACATCTACTTCACCCAGATCTCTCATGTCGAAATGAGAAGATAAGAAAAGTTTAGTCTTATTTATGTGATCAATATGTGTACCCAAAATCAACATATCATCAACATATAAGCAAACTATAACACAGTCCGAATCAAACATTTTAGTGTAAACACATGCATCAGATCTGTTGACAATAAACCCAAAACTAAGAATAGTCTTATGAAATTTCTCATACCATTGTTTTGGCGCTTGCTTAAGTCCATACAGTGATTTCTTAAGCTTACATACCTTGTGCTCTTGTCCTGGCACCATAAAACCAGGCGGTTGCTCCATATAAATTTCCTCATTCAATTCACCATTTAAGAAAGCCGTCTTTAGATCCATTTTGTGAACTAACAGATTATGAGCAGATGCAAGAGCAAACAAATCACGAATGGCAGAAATCTTAGTCACAGGTGAGTAAGTAGAGAAATAATCAATACCATGCTTTTGAGTGAATCCTTTAATCACGAGTCTCGCTTTGTATCTTTCAATGGATCCATCTGTTTTAAGCTTCTTCTTAAAAATTCATTTGCAACCTATAGGTTTACTACCTTTAGGCAAATCAACAAGCTCCCATGTGTGATTAGTCAAGATAGACTCCAATTCACTGTTAATAGCTTCCTTCTAGAAACTAGCATAAATAGAACTTATAGCATCATCATAAGTACAAGGGTCCTCATCAATAACAAGTAAATAACATACCACATGTTCATCAATCAGAGAATCATCATTAGACTCGGACACAAATGATGTTTCCCAATCAGGACCAAAGCTAGTTTTTGTTCTTTTCCTTTTACTCCTTCTAGGTTCATGATTCTCATTAACACAACTCAAAGTAGAAGAGGTATTAACAGGTAAAGACATAGACGAAGATGCATGATCAGATAACAATGCATTTTTCTTAAGAGGAAAAATATGTTCAAAGAATTCAGCATCACGAGATTCACAAATAGATCTATCACTCAATCGCACGAATCTATATGCAGCACTATTCTCAGCATAACCAATAAAGACACAGTCAAAGGTCTTAGGTCCAATGGTCTCACGTTTAGCCAAAGGTATACCCACCTTGGCTAGACACCCCCACACTTTCAGAATTTTCATGTTAGGCACATACCCTTTCCACAATTCATAAGGGGTCTTATCTAATTTCTTGTGAGGTACTCAGTTAAGCACATAAGTAGCAGATAAAATAGCATCTCCCCACATATTATCAGATAAACCAGAGGACACAAGCATAGCATTCATCATGTCTTTAAGGGTTCTATTTGTCCTTTCGGTTATCCCATTTTGTTGAGGAGTATAAGGGGCAAAAGATTGGTGTATGATACCGTTCTGTTCACATACTTCCTTTAGGAAGGTTGTCCCATATTCCCCACCTCGGTCAGACCTAACTTTCTTTATCTTTCTTTCTAGTTGGTTTTCAACTTCGGCCTTAAAGATAAGAAATTTGTGTTCGGCCTCATCCTTTGTTCTCAAAAGGTATACTCTAGTGTACCTAGAGTAGTCATCGACAAAGGTAATGTAATAATGTTTTCCACCCTTACTCTCCGTTTTTTCTAAAGTCAGCTAAGTCTGTAAGAATAAGTTCAAGCAAGCTAGTTGATCTTTCAGTCACAGACTTAAATAAACGGTTTGGTGGAATGTTTCACTTCTACACATATTTCACACGCTTTTGGTCAGATTAGGCAAAATGCCTTTGATTTGTAAACGTCTCATTGAACCAGCATTCACATGTCCTAATCTACCATGCCATAAATCAAAAGACTCAACAATATAAGCAGAAGTAGAAGCATTCTTATTAATCTCAACAGTGGCGTCCAAAACAAACAACCCACCAGAAGAATAACCTTTCCCCACAAACTCACCATTGCGGGTTAAAACGAGCTTGTCACCCTCAAACACTAGCTTAATGCCAACCTTATTAAGTAAAAAACCAGAAATTAAATTCCTACGCAAAGATGGCACGAATAATACATTTTGAAGAGTCGGGGTTTTGCCGGAATTCAATGTGAGCAGAATTTTATCCTTACCAAGTGCCTCAGACGAACTTTCATTTCCCATGTATACATGGTCAGAAGTTACCTCAAATTCTGTAAACATGTCACGGTTAGCACAGAAATGGCGAGTAGCACCAGTCTCTACTACCCATTCCGTCTTACTTCTAACCAAGTTTACTTCAGTAATCATGGCAGCAATGACTTCGTTGTCCTCGGTCAGATTTGCTTGGGGCCTTTTGTCTTTCTTAAGGTCAGCACGTTGGTTGCATTGATAGGCTTTGTGACCAGGTTTATTTGCCACATATGTAGCATCCCCAATCGCGTTTCTCAGACTTGTTATATTTTGTTTTCTTAAAGTTGACATTCTTATTAGGTGCAATTGGCTTCTTCTGGAATTTCTGAGCGCCCCCACCATGTCCTTTAGACCTGTCAAATTTAGAAACAGAAGATTCAACAAGGTTAGATTTTATGAAGCCTTCATTAGATAGTTTCTCCTTTTCCTGCAATTTGTTAGCCTCCTTAATTTTGAGATGACGAACGAGCTCCTCAAGAGTTAGATCCTTCTTCTTATGTTTGAGGTGGTTGCGGTATCCATCCCAAGATTTGGGCAGCCTTTCAATCAAAACATTAGCCCGCAACACCTCACACATTTTCATTCCTTCGGACAAGATATCAGCTACTAAATTTTCGTATTCATGGACTTGTTCCATAATTGGACGATCTTCCACCATTTGGAAATTAATCCACTTTCCAACCACATATTTTTTCCTTCCTACATCATCAGCGCCATATTTCTTTTCCAAAGTCTCCCAAATAGACTTAGCAGATTTGTTATTAATAAAGAGATCAAAAATCGCATTAGACATATGACTAAGCAATTGACCACGAACCAATTTGTTACGTTTTTCATAATTAGCCTTTTCTAGTTCAAGTTGCGCGGTTTGCTCAGCGGTGCGCTCAGAGTCGTCGATTATTTCAGGACAGTCGGAAAACAGGACATAATCGACTTCAAGTTGTTCAAAAAAGATCAGCAATTTTTGGGACCATCTTTTGTAGTTGGTTCCATCAAGTTGTTCGAGTTTGGAGAGGAAGGAAGAGTTTTAGATGTTGCGAAATCCATTTTTGTGATTAAACAAAAGTTGCAGTAACAAGATTAAGCTTTTAAATTGTTGGGAAAATAGTTACTGCAAAGGGAAAATAAAACGAACAAAAGAATTAGAGAAACTTCACTGTGTCATGGTATGGTAGCCATTGCCTTAAAAGCTTAATCGCCCTCGACACGGTGTTGTCCAACAGAGAACGACGTTTCCCAAGGTTTACACAGCGCTCCTCCAATTTGCATCCAATTGGAAGAGATAGGAACCCGAAAGAGTTGCTCAGATTTTATAAGGAACAGAGGAGAGAAATTATTTTCCAGAATGTAAAATTGTGTATATGAATGAAACCAGAAAACATCTTATTTATAGTAAAAGTTGGACGAAAGATCTTATGCGAGATGAATGATGTCACAATTATCAAATCTGACTTTGCAATTCTCAAAACAGACTTTGTGAGAAACCATAGTTTGTATTTTCCAAAACAGAAGGCGCTGAAGACGAAGAAAGAATTCAGCGGACTAAAAATAAGATGAGAA
>JAGPOY010003873.1:0-12615 GCA_018983105.1 Silene uniflora | reverse complement strand
TTGGCGACTACCTGTAGTCGGTCGCCAATTTGGCGACTACAATTTCGGTCGCTAATTCTATAATTTAGCGACTGATTGTGCAGTCGCTAAATTTAGCGACTGACATTGGTCGCTAAAATCTGAAAAAGCGACCAAGGTCTGCGACTGGTCTGTAGCGACTGATGTCAGTCGCTAAAATGTAATTAGCGACTGACTTCAGTCGCCAAAATCGGTCGCCTGTTTTGTTTCTTTTTGTAGTGATCCTTATCAAATACCTAACGATGAGGCTGATTAATGAATTATCCGTTTGATTAGTATACATTACAAAAAGATTACCAATATCAAAGCTGGCATGAAGATTAGTATTGCTCAGTGCTCACATCTTACACCTTCTTAAAAGTGTGAGAGGCTACGTACTGTTCACTAATGAACAGTGTTTCTCCTAATGAACAGTAGCTAGCCTTCCAATACATCCACACCCTTGATCTCTGTCTTACAATCTCTGCCCTTCATTCATTCCTCTGCTATCAATCTCTTCTTCATTCCTCTCACCTCTATTCTCTCATCGACCATTCATTTCTCTTGATCGTGAAGCTGGGATTCAGTTGTCAGTGATGTGTGATTGAACCGTCAATCTTCTAAGGTTTGATTTTTTCAACTGGTTTTTTGTGTTTGATATGAAAGCATTGTTTTATTTTGTGAACTCTTCTTCATCTGCTAGGATTTCGAAAAGGTTTGGGCAATTTTACACTCAGCTTGTCATTTTCGCAAGGTAATTGAAAGCTGGCAAATAAATCATCACTTTAGACATTGATCGACATGAAGCTTTAGGTTTTTCCCCTTTTCTCAAACCCTAATTGCGTACCTTCTTCAATCAATTTGCCATTTTCAAGTATGTTTATCATTTATCTATGATATTTATCCCAATTCGCAACCTCCAGGTCGAAAATGTCAAGGCTTTGCTCGAACTCGAGGTGAACGTTTCACTAATCGCTATTTTTTTAGGGTTCTTCAGATTTGCGGATTTGGACAACTGCTATTTTCATAGGGTTTTGAGGAATTTGATGCCGTTTTGCATTGTAATTAGCTTGGCCAACTTGGGTATCTACAGTTAGGTTGTGTTACTGTGTATAGTTATCGTTTAGAGAAATCATGAAATTCCAGTTAAGTTTGAACAAACCTGAACATGTATCCGTAGTTTCATCCCCTAATCAAAACGACATTGATGATGCAGGTCATTGTACAAGTCTAGGTTTATTAGATATGCTATGATGGTCATAGTATAATTAGTCTAAAGGGTGTTAGTGCATTATGCGAGATGCCAGTGCCTCGTCTTAAAATGCAGGGGATATAAGCACATTTAGCATGTGGCTTGAAATTGTGATATCTGTAACAACAAACGTAACTTTCTCCTAATTTAAATGGCATCATACTCTTTAGGCGTAAATTTAGTGCTTATGTGAACTTACCTTTCCGTTTGGAACGCTAAAAGCATGGTGGTGGTTTGTAATATAACAAACTTTGTGTTTGAGATAAATCTATAGACAATCTTAGTCACAGCTTAGCCAGTATAGAGAGAATAAGTTGGATGGTGAGGAAACAGGTAATGGTAACTCTTGTTACCATTTTTTTCCGTCTTTATTAAGAGTTACATAAGCAGTAAGTAATGAACAACCTTCACTTACTCAAAATTAGGCATATGTGTTCATATCATCGTTCGATACTTTAAAAATAACGTCCTGTTGTAATGAGAATCTTACTCATGTTTATTTTCTTTTCTTCTTTTTTTAATTTTTTCTTTGTGCTTAAAATGATACAAACATGACTAATTCAGAATCTATGATTAACTTATTAGATATAGTATCCCTCTTGAGAGGCCGAAAGGGTTTAACCCGATGACAGGTAATTCTTTTCTTTTTTGTGCCTCTCATATGAGCTATAGTCCTTATGGCCTTCTTCATTTTAGCCAATTCTCATCCATTCATTATTTCCCCAGAGTCCTCTCATCATTTCCAATTCTATCGCTTTTGATTTGCTTTGGTTTATATCTTGGTTTGATTCAACATTATTTTTGTTCTTGTGAATTAAATTCCATGACTGTTGACTATAAGCGATGTATTTTGTTAGTTGGAGATGAATAATGGCGATTGCTCATTTAATTTTATGTTCCTTAGCTTTGAGTTCTTGTATTTGTAGAGGATCTACCATAGGAGGGTGGTGTATTATAGTAAGGAGGGACAAGGCTCTAGGTGCTCGTTAGCTTTAAATTCCATGAGTGTATCAAGGATCTACCATAAAAACAAGAGTTCTTACTTATCCATGAATTAATGTGTATGCTGCTAAACAAAGCTTCATAACTAAATGGTAGGTAGCTTTAATTTCTTCTAGGTGCTCCCTTCCCTTTAGATAAACAATGTGTGTTGTTGAGGGAAATAATAATATTTCCTTAAACTATCTTCTGTCGTTTGATTATAGGATCTTCACAATTTTCAGCTGCTATGCATTTAATACATTGAGGTATCTTGGCAACAAGTTCGATTTTTTACCAATTTATCGCCCCAGCTCGGCAAGGTAAAGTGCGTTGTCTTGAATCTGTTTTGTTTATTTCACCTGCTTCTGATTTTACCTAAAACTAATGTATATATATGATTAATATTTTTGACAGCTAGGATGGGTATGAGTGTAATGCCTATATTCTCAAAAATAAATGAAGACGGGCTCTCAAGACGCCCTCTGAACTCTTGAGGTAATTTACAATTGTACTATCATAAGTGATTCATAACTCATAAGATTGCATGAAAATTGTCCCAATGACATTTTTCTTCTAGGTAAAGCGTTATAATATGTAATTGTTTGATGTTCATTGTTCCATGCATTTACAATTGGACTTAATTTCGTACTGGAGTACGTGCTTTTTATTTAATTTGTTATGGTCATATGAATGGCAGTCACATTAACATGTATTCTCAGTTGCGCACAATTTTCCTTTTGTGATGATGTCGTGGTATAACGGTAGTCACATAACCTTCTCGGATAGCATTGCTAAGCATTGGACAACTCATGAGTGAAGCAGAAGCTATTGATGTCAAACTTCATATTCAGATAAGTAAGGCTAGGGCTCGCATGGTATAGAAGTAATTATTACTAATGTAATAGACCTTAAATGAAGTAAAAATGGAGAAAAGTGATGGAGGTTAAAGATAGAGATGGGAAAGATAGTGTAATAATCCCTCCATTAAGAGGTAGTAATAGTTATTCACATCCCCCCAAAGTAATACATGACCTCCATATGGAGGTAATAATTCCCCCCTCACCTTTTCTAATTGTTCATTTGCTATGTCTCTTCTCCCCTTATTCCTTCTTACTCCTCCTCCTCCTCCTCCTTCCTCACCCTCTACCTCTTCCAGTCGTTCTC
This sequence comes from Silene uniflora, assembly GCA_018983105.1. Lineage (NCBI taxonomy): Eukaryota > Viridiplantae > Streptophyta > Magnoliopsida > Caryophyllales > Caryophyllaceae > Silene > Silene uniflora. The sequence continues at coordinate 9,221 of JAGPOY010003873.1, read as the reverse complement.
CTCTTTCTCTCATTTTCTCTCCAAACCGCCGCTTCCTAAACAACCTCCTCCTCTTGTCCATAAGGGCCATTCCAACTGCACTGCTATTATAGGGTGAACTGTGTGTGCTCTTCGGATAGTCGCAACTAATGCTTAGAAGGACCAATATAGAGTTGATGGCGATTTGATAATGATGGTTTCGAGTTCTGCCCTGCTATCTAGGAGATTATTGCCCTTGATATAGAGTTTATTGTAGGAATTTATCGCAAGGCTATCTAGATTTTATGGTCTCAAGAAGCTCACCAAATGCCTTTCTGTCTTTTAGTTGTCTACATTAAATTATGTGTCATAATGTGTTTTTCACCTTTACCGCAATCGGCAATCATGATTTCTTCTTAGCAAAAAAAAAAAAGATTAAGGCACGGTGTACCCTTTATGCCCGTGGCTCTGGGCATATAAGTATTACCTTAGTAAGGCTCTATCTTGGCCATGTTTGTACTTTATAATCCCTCCATTCATATTTAAACTTCCTGTATTCCTTTTTTCATCTTCCATCTTAATTTTCTTGGGTTTTAATCTTTCCTCTTTTTCTGTTTTCTGTGGCCATTATTATTTCTGTCCCAGCACCCTTTTCTCAGCTTTTACTTTCTACGACATAATAAAGCCCCTAATTCTTGTGCCCATTGTTCCATAAGGATTAAAAATGGAAGGATTAGTTATTACCTGAGGTCTAAGAAATTCGTGTTTGACATAGGATTGAGAGTTGTGCTTCCTTTCTTAATAAAATAAAAATGGGTTTGAAACCTTTTTTTTTCTCCTATTTCATTAAATTTATGACCTCGTCTCTCTGTTTTTTGTGCTTCTTAGCATCATCATGGTACACGAAGCACATGAAAGGTCTATCTCTACGGATGTTGTACTTGGGTTATTGAAGAAGAAGGTATGTCTCCCTGATTACGCCATCAGTGCCCCAGTGGTGTTGGTGTCTAACTGTCTGCACATATTCTTGTTCATCCTTTTGCTTTACATGTCTTTTTAAATTTTCAAGTAAAAAACGCAACCCTGATTTGCACCTAATTATCTCATTTGCAACAATTGAAGCAATATCTACGACGTCTTTCTTTAGAAGTAGGTTTTTTAATGACCATAACCAAGTGTAGAACTACACTATATCTCATCTCTTTGTCACTCTCTTTTCCCTTCAAAGGAGCTTCTGTTGGGTTGCTTTATTAGATTAAATCGTTGCTTGCTTACAGATCAATCGATTAGAACCCTTCAACATTGTTAATTAACTCTGGTGCTTATCTGCTGTTTTATTAGTGCTACAGGCCCACATGTTGAAGACTACAAGTATGACAATGTTCATGGTCAATGGAAGCACCATGACATCAATGTCAAGGATGAGAAATCTCTTCTCTTAGGTGAGAAGGGTGTGACCATTTTTTTGTAACGGACTAACATTTGTTGTTCATGTTTTTGAGTTAATCTTGTTGCTATGTACTGTTTGAGATGGGTGTTCCCCTAGCTTGCTTAGTTAGGGACTACTTAGGGCTTTCAGTTGTCGTATGAAAGGCTGCCTATATATGCTATTTCATATGTTGTTATCTATGGGTGAATTATGACAGATATATTTATTATTGAGTTTAAATATTGTAGATGAATGATAATTTTGTATCTCATTCTTGCGTTTATGTTGTGTACAATGACAGATTTTATGGGGCCAGACTGGAGCTGATTACGTTGTTGAGTCGACTGGTGTTTTTACTGACAAGTCTTGTCAAGGCTGCTCCTCACTTGAAGGTACATACTCTGTCAACATTTTTGTTTTTACTGGCAAGGACAAGGCTGCTCCTCACTTGAAGGTACTCTGTCAACACTTTTGCAGTCCTTCTCAGGTTGAAGATGTTACTCAATCTCGTTCCCCTCGGAGGGAGGGGGCCGGTGGGTAGAGATCATGGGGTGACATTTTAATTTTGAGACTTATTTGTTTAGAACAAACATCAGAGCCTTAGCCAAAGTGCTTTGGGGTCAGCTAACATGATTGAATCATCATCTGAAAACCTCGAGGCATTCAGTTATTTGCTTATAGTTCTCTCCTTTTTATGGAGATAAGCTATTCAAGTACTTGAACAGCCTTGACTAACAACTGATAATACATGATCTCGTTACAGCCAATTGACTATCAGCGCTGTTCTGACTTTGTAATATCTGTCTTTATTTAGATATTCATAGATGCTGGACAATATGTCATTAGATTTGGAAGTTCCTATTCTGCATTGAAATCTGGCCCTGGTAAAGAGGTAAGCATGCCCTGCTTCTTTGAAAAAGAAAGAAAAAATATGATAAGTGACCAAGACATCCGTCATTTATACTACTGGTACCTCCAATTCATATTTGCAGGTTGAGGAGTTAGAAATTGCCCGCACACTGGCCATTTCAGAGAGAGGTGTTGTGTTAGCTCTAGCTGTGTCTCTGGATAATGACTATTTTCTCTAGACATGGGGGTTGGTAAGCTGACATGTTAATTTAGTTGTAGCTTCCTACATGGTACTTTTTAAGCCTATATAATTATCCCAATCAGTTTAAGCCTATATTACTACAATGAATGACAAATTGCGGATGTGATGAGGTTTATAATCATAAGTTATCCAAATGAATATGATCTTTCATTTAGTGCCCGACTTCCTTTCTGTAACTATCCTTCTTTTATGTGGAAACCCTTTAGTATGTCTTTGATGTGTTTATCTAAGACACGTGTTTTGTATTCCTGTAAAATGGCAGTGTGTCATACTCGTGATCAAACATGTGTTTCGATTTTTGGTAGTAGAAACATCTTATCAAATTTTATTTGTTAGGAAAGTGGAAGATAGGTGGGGGAAGATGAAGGAAAAGAAATTTATGTTTGGGTTTGCTCAGATTATTAGTTTTTTACAATAAATGACAAATTGCAAATGTGAGGTTTATTGTCATAAGCTTTTGAAATGAATATGATCTTATTGTACGGGAACGAATTTTGCCTACAATTTAACCAAATGCTCAACTGCCGGGCAGCTTTTATAATTGCATTTGTTCTTTTCATTGATCATGAATTCTGATTACACATTCATCTTGTATCACAAGAACTTATGTAGATAAGGTCTTATATTGTAGAGCTTTTGGTTTTATACGACCTATTAAGTTAATAGTAAAGGTACTCAAAGCAAAAAGAGGGAGGAGAACAGGGATACGGAGAGGAAGAGAGGAAAATGAGGGAGAAAGATAAAACGATAATGACGAAAGAGATTGAGAGGGGGAAAGGAAAAGGAAATGAGTGTAATAAGTGAAGAGAGAGGGAGGGAGGGAGGGAGGGAGGGTGAATATGTGAACAAATAAGGAGATAAAGAGAGGAAGGAGATAGATAAAACGCTGAATTAGTGAGCAAAAGTGAAGGAAATGGAGATGGAGTGGCGAGGGAGGAGAAAGAAATGGGTAAATATGTGAACAAAAATGAAAGAGAGAGCTAGCTAGAGATGTGAAAAGCTGATTTTAATGTGATTGAACTTTGTGAAGCAGACTGTTATGTGTCATTTTTCCGAGTAACAATGCATGAATAATGGCTACTCATTTTATGCTCTCTCTTGAGACAATATAGAGCTCCAATTTGCGACGAACGACTTAGGTATGGGGATACAAGCAAGTACCCTGAACATGAAATGTAGGAGATGTATACTAATTGTGGAGGTTATTTTTATGTTGCATCGCAGACTTTAACACGAAACATATTTTTATATTCTTCTTAAAGTTAATTCTGTTATATAACATGTCCTTTTTCGTCTGTGTAGTTGAATACCATGAAAAAAGAAGTTCGTGAAGGCGATATGAAGGGAAGGATCGCCACCATTTCATCAGAAACTCAGGATTTCTGGACGGACAAGCTGACTCCTGCAGGTGAATGAAAGTCCTGGTGAGATAGGATGAAATATAGTCCATGCATCTGTGGCTAAGAAGTTAAAAGCGATATTGAGTTTGAGCTTGTTGGCCATTGGCTGATTTGTTTATCAGATTTAGATGATTGTGTGGTTTTCCAAGTTCTTGTGCGAATAGGAAAAGATGAAGAGCTACCTATTCTTTTATGGACTTTGGTAGACATGGAATTTAGCTTATACAATTTTACTGTGTAATAATCTAGATGTTTGCTTTGTCTTCCAAGTCTCTTGCTTGAGCATCTATCATTTCAACTCTCGGCTGGTCATAAAGACGGTTATTCTGTTTCATCGCCTTAGATTGGGCAAAAGAGGATATTAGAATATAACAGCTGTTGCGAAATCAGAATATAACAACCATAGGGTCGCTCATAAGCTTGCACATTTTGGCCCATGGCTTGAGAGGCGTCGGAGTTGGTCGGCTATGATTCCGTTGGAAATTGTTTGTATGGCGGTTCGTGATTCTAATTTAATGTAATGATTCCCTTTCGGGATTTCTTTTAAAAAAAATATATAACCATTTAATTTTTTTTAACACCAATAGTTCATTTCTAAGCGACACTCAATATGTACATACAATAAGACCCAAAAAAACGCTAACACGCACATGAAACACAATCGCTCAAAATATCTTGGGGGACCGCGCGCTTTTTGCGCGCGGTGCAACCAACTAGTATAAATAAAAGTAGTTAGACTATATAAAGCGAGTCTTTTACTTGACTATTTAGCACGAGAGATCAGCCCACATGCTTACATATATACTCCCTCCTACCCATAACTAATGTCCCATTTGCCCAAACGGTTTACCCAGCTAAATGTCCCATTTGCTTTAAAGGATGTCCTTTTTGGACCATACTACCCTCAAGTAGTTTCCCTATTTACATATCCCATCACCCCTAACCATACTATCCTTCTTAATTAGAACATCATCTCTCCTATATTCTTACCCCTACACATTACTTTTTCATATTTTAGTCTCTTTCTTAATTTTTGAACATTTGCCCAAATGGGACATTAGTTATGGGTAGGAGGGAGTATATTGAAATGGGGAATACATACATTGAGTAGTTCAAAACATTTAGAAACAAATAATGGTAGAAAAAATATCTTAGAAATCAAATTAAATATAGAAGTAATGAAGGTAGTTGAGACTCGGAGAATAATGAATTGAGTTACGTAAGTTCATACTTCCGTCATCACACTAATAACTAACAAAGCGTCTTGCTCACAAGTTAAGGACGTAATGCCCCCCTCACAATAAGGCAAGTGGGAGGCCAAGTGGGGGGAAATAGAGCAACCCATTGATAGTGCCACTTACATATTATGAGAGCGATATTATCCGTTTTCAACATGTGTCGGATAATATCCGTCTTCCATAAGTATTTGTGAATGACTAAATGCCACCCTTTCCTAACAATATTCCTTCTAAAAAGATGGCATCATCAAAATTCAAAGCCCAATTGTTGAATTGTAACAAAGTTATGAGATCATCTCTACTTCCGCCCATTAAAGTCATCCTAAGCCAACACAATCCTTAACAACAATATTAGCCCAACGACCAAGAAACTTTCTCCCTATGACAGAGATACTTGGGTATCGTATATGCGAGCCACCTTGCACGTGTGTCGTAGATTCCAACAAGCTGTTATTTAAAATCGACAAATTACTAAATAACGACCATAGTATATATTGAATTTCCTAATTTGCCCCTCTCACATTTCAATCAAAACTATCGACAAACAATTTAATAGACAAATCGAAACTAACAACTAATATCGAATAACACACAATTGAAGAACCTTATATTAGATACACGAATTGAAAAACGTTAAACTAATCGACGCAAAATTAATCGTTTTTTCAAAAATCAAAACAATGAATTACTAAGTGAAGCAACGTTAAACTAATCGACGTAAAACGAATCGATTAAAAATCAAACGTCGAATTACTAATCATGCCAATGTAACTAATAGACTTAAAACGAAATCAACATCAAACAAATCGATATTAAGTAACGGTCAGCTTTAAACGGTCATAACTTAAGTTCTAGACATGATATTGAAGTAATTCTAAGTGGTGGTGGTAACTTATCCTCGTACAGTTTTAAAGGTAGGTCATCCTGACCTTCTAAGAACCTAGATAACTGAGAAGCTTGAACAAAGGATTGCTAGGTTCTTAGAAGGTCAGGACAAAGGTATTGTTAGTAAGGTCAGAATGCAGCCTTTATGGTCTTATGATGATGTAGTCAATCTGCCTCTGAGAGTTAAGAAAATTGGAAAGCCTAAGCCAACCATACCCAGACCTGCTGCCAGACCTACATACAAACCTTATACTGGTGTGAGGATTAGTGACACACCCAAGCCAGTCACTCTGACTGAAGCAGACAAAGGGACGACACCTATGAACCCAAAGATTAACCCATCTGTACCAAGAGACAAGATAAAATGTTTTCAGTGCCAAGGGTTTGGTCACTTCAGGAAGGATTGTCCTTCCAACAGAGCTCTCACAGCTATGGTTTGTTTGAGTCACATTATTGTCTGAATTTGTCATAACCTCTGCTTGTTGCGGTTTGTTTGAGTCACATTGTTGTCTGAATTTGTCATAACTTGTGCTTGCTGTGGTTGTGTCAAGTTAGGAAGCTCAAATTTAAGCTAATTTCCTGTGCTTGTTGTGGTTATTTGTTACTTAATTTCTTACATGAAAACCTTCTTGTCTATGTGAATCCGTGTTTGTTCATTGTGAATACTCATATTTTGTAATTAGTTTTACTTGTGAGTCTTAATTAGCAGTCAATTTGATTAGATTGTTAAAAATTGAGTCTTGACTAAAGGTCCTTCCTTTGGGTTCGACCCTAGCTTGCCACTCTATTACCTTGTTAGCAGAAGTTAGTAGAATCTAGTTAGGTTTATAAATTGTTTGTTTGGTAGTTAAATTCGTTCATTAGCGACACCCAATTTAAGCCTATCATTCTATAAGGTAAAATTTAACTCAGATGGCTCCACTGAAAAATACAAAGCCTGGCTGGTAGCTAATGGGTATAAACATGTAGAAAGGAAGGACTATAAACACACGTTTTCTTCTGTAGCTAAGTTATGTAATGTGAGAGTTTTATTAGCAGTTCCAGAAGCACAGGAGTGGCCAACTTATCAGCTAGACACAAGCAATGTTTTCCTTCATGGGTTTCTTGATGAGGACATTTACATGCTACTAATGTGGTCGTAAAAAGCGCACTTTTAGCTTGAAAGGGCAGTATTGAGTTGATATTTGGATTAACTCAAGTCGAGCTTGAAGGGGGAGTATTGAGTTGATCATTATGGAGTTCATCATGGGTTTCTTGATGAGGACATTATGGATTAACTCAAGTCGAGCTTGAAGGGGACACAATTCTATTCTATTTACTCTTGAGCTTATCTCCCTATGTGATTCTAAGGTTACAACAATGGTGATTATGGAGTTCATCTGCTTCGTTCACATGTGTGTTAGTGACAATGTTCACAAGGCATTTAAGTGTATTCGGGTTTTCTTGTCAAAATGAGTGTGAGCTGTAATCAATATAATGTGAGTAGAAGAGTACGAAGTATACGCTCATATAATCGGAATTATCGAATTCATGGTTAAATTGGATAAGGTAATTATAAATGAGTTTATCATGTATAAAGGACATAATTCTAAGTGTAAACAATCAGGGCCGTCAAATGAATATGTGTGGCCCGATTCTTAAATGTCAAATTGAGGCTCCATACTGTATTTGAGGCCTTTGGAAAAAAAAGTAGGGAGTCACAAAATGGTGGAGTTACGGGACTAGTTTGGACGCTTAGAATTTAGTTAAATTTTCGAACGTTGTTCGAGTTTTATAAAAGACAAATAAATAATTGGAACGGAAGGGCTAAAATAATTGGAAAAATATTTTTTTATTTTATTTTCGTTGTTTACCATTAGAAATTGGAATTCCCTGTAAATGGAAGAAGATAAGAAATTCACAAATTATTCTATAAGACCAATTTATCAATAAGACTAGCCCAATAACCCAAAACCCAACTAAAATCGTTAATGTCGTACAATTTTTTTTTTTTTAATAACATAATATTATAATTTGACAACTTACACATTAAAATATGTCCGTATTCATCTTAAGATGTCGAGTTATCAAAATAATATTAAAATATATAGAAAATAAAACATTAAGTGTGGCCTATTCTCCTATTGGGCCAGTCCTATAGTATAGGACGGTCCTATAGTATAGGACGGTCCTATAAGAGAGTTGAAATTAGCAATCCATCCATTGATCATGAATCATTGATAAGGGCCCATTTATACTCGGAATTAAAAAAATGACTATAATGGGATTCAAACCTGTGTTGTTAGGAGGGAGTGCTCACTAGACTACCAATTGTGCTATGGGCTTTGTTGATAACTAATAAGAGTAGCATTAAAACTAAATATAGCTAATAAAAAATGGGCCCTTAGTTTTTTGGGGCCCGGTTCCTAAAACGGGTTGAACGGGCTCTTAGACGGCCCTGTAAACAATGTATGTTACTCCCCCTATCGGGGTTATATACTCCGGGATAAGTTTATCAAACACTTAGTGAATCCTTGTAACCATATCTAGTTTCCTTACTAGCTAGGATTGTATTCTCATAGCTAGGTTTCCTAATCTCGTGTGGTAGAGCTGTATACATACACATTCACGCTACAGAGTTTTTTTTACAAGCCGAGGCAATATAGGGTAGAAATATTATTCTTCAAGGAGAATGATTGATATTTGATACGTGATCATCGGGTTTTATCCAAGTTCGATTTGTCGTCATTGTTAACCATATCCTCCAAACATAACAATGTCAAGATGTACCTTACAACTTTATTAACCATGGCAGGTTCTGATGCTTAATCACTGCAATTAACCTTTAGTTCGTTTAGAAGGCCACCATTGTCCTCCAGCTGACAACTAGTTTCAAGTAGGGAAACGAGTTGCAAAAACATGTGATTCAACTTGTGGGATCTACCATCTACAAAGAGAAGCTGTTAGTCGCCATCTTACACTCGTTCCCACACGATGTCGTTTGGACACTGAAAGTATGGGCTCCACAGGTTTACTTTTAATTGGATGCATAGCCATCAGCAAGTATTTCCAGCGATATGTAATATAAAGCTTTTTGCTGCATCACATGTCAAGTGTACTACCATTGATATGCTTGTTTATTAGGAGTAATTTTAAGGAAAAAACCAGGATGGTAGTACGGAGTAACACTTGTGGGGTAAAAGGCAGTAATAGCAAAATTG
>JAGPOY010003872.1:2661-15278 GCA_018983105.1 Silene uniflora | reverse complement strand
AGCCCATTGCCTTCAATTCTTGAGTTAATACCAAATGAAACCGTCATCTTGCCCTTATTGCTTGATTGAATGCTCGTGAATGCATCTTTTTGACTTCCTAAGAGCATCTAATGCTAACATTCAAGGCCTCCTCTTCAATTCCTCTTCATGTGATCTCTTGCTCCACTTCCTCATTTGCTCATACTTTCACTAATATGACTAGTGAAATGTATAATGGACCGTCTCAATATGATCTTGCCATGCCATAGTCCATATGCTTGCTCAAAATGGTGGAAAAAGCCTCTAAATGCTTAGATTCCTGCAAATTTAGCGAACGCAAGCAAAACAACTAAAAGGAAGCGTTAGCTCAATAAATCACTAAATAATAGTGCAAATATCGTATAAAACATGAGCTTATATCAAGGGGAAATACTACAAATTATGGACTTATCACTAGTCTTGATGTAAATGGAGCTTGAAAACCATTCTTTTGGAGTCCTTAGTGAAGTAAGGAAGCTTATCGAGCAAAAGAAGAGCTTCGTATTACTAGTGCCTACTTTGAAAAGCTATAACTCGAGTTCTACAAAAGATAATCAAGTGATTCAAATTGGAGGTGAAAGCTTATCCTGTTATCTTTCCAACACCACCAAAAACGCTCTATTTGCCCAAGTAACGAATAAATGCCGGCCATTTGAAGTTCAGTGCGCATTGCAGGAAATTGCGTGACGCAAGTCGATCGACCACAACTGAGTGTCGATCGACCAAGCACCATTGTCGATCGACTTGGGTAACATTTGTACGACACATAGAATAAAAATTGGGGGCTTTATTGTTGTTGTCGATCGACAATCTGTAGCCTGTCGATCGACCAAAGCTTGATGTCGATCGACCAAGCGTTTGTGTCGATAGACAGGTTGCACTTTTGGGCGTGTTTGAGCGTCAGATTGTCTAATTTGTTTCCTCTTATGGGCATAGACAATATAAGCTCTTAAAAACCTTATGTTAGGTTATCTTTCATTCAGTCGAAAAACACATACGACATTACTTTGCTACAATTTTTAGATCTAGAATAATTTCTCCCTTTCTTCTCTATTGCTCATCTCAGTTTCATCGGTAGTTTTAATTCCCTTTTCTCCCTTTCGTTCATCTTGTTTAATTGCTATATTTTCTATTCTTATTCTTATTAGTTTTAATTTCATTTTATGTTTATTAATTTATCAATTAATTTCGTTATGAAATCTTTACCCTTTTCGTCTATTTCTATTATCGCTATTAATTTCATTATGAGTAGCTAAACCCTTTTTGCTAGGATTTAGGGGAGCCATGGATTGAGACGGTCTTAATTGGGTAATTAGATTAGTCGATATAATTGGTCTATGTTGTTAATTGTGACTTTTAATTGCTTTTAATTAGTTAAGTCGACGTAATTGATTAATTGTAAGGTAAACCCCGACCTAAGATCGAAAGACTGGCAAGGGTTAGACCTGTCATAAACATTAGAGTGCCCTAGTTAGTTGCGAGAGCCCGCTAGAAGCATTTTAGGGAGAATAGCAGACCGAGAGGACCTTTTCACTACCCTATAGACCGGTAATTAAGACTGACCTATAACCCTACCTTTGACCCGTAATAATCCATGGTGAACCAATGTCCTAGCTCCTTTCTCTTATATTTTTCTCGAATCAATTTCTCTCTTTAAACCTTTTAATTTATTTGTTTAGTTTAGTAAAAATCAAACAAACCCCCATTTGGTTACTTAGACAGACTTGAATTGACAATTAGATTGCAAATAGCCTCCCTGTGGATACGATCCCGACTTCCCTAGCTATATTAGTTAGAGACCAGTTGGTTTATTTTTGATAGGTTGCGACAGCCGTGTCAGCAACACGTAGTACCGTGCCCGGATCGCAACCCGAAACACCACAACCACATTATTTACCAACAACCGGAGTCCCGACACAACCATCATCTCATGACTCATCTAGTCACCCATTATTCTTTTCCAATATCGGCTCACTAGATCACAAAACATCGCATATTACACGGAAGAAACAGAGAACAACTTATGAATATTATACCGTACTATTACTTATGAGTTAAGAACCTCACAAAAACACGTCACATATCATAGACCAATAATAATTAAATCGGACTAGCCAATACTGATCACATAAGTACCACTTGGAAAAAGGTAGTTCTCACTGAAGGTTAAACCCATCTGCCTTTCGTAACACATTCCCTAATCCGCAAAATTACCACCACCTGACTATTATGTACATATAATCAACGCTCCACTTCTAGCCAACGTTCTCTATTCCAACACTTAAAGCTCCCTCATAACCATGAACACCAATTCCCTATAGTACACTCCATCAATACCATCAACTTAATTACCTTAATATCCACGCCAATTCTGTTCTCAATCGTCCTACCCTCTACTTACCACAAAAGTCTTACACCATGTAACTATTCTATCAGATGCTCTTCCCCATAGTTCATCAAAACTCGTGGCTATAATGTCGTCTCACGTATCCTATAGGTATATCTATCTTGTAACTCACTTCCTCAATACCATACATTACACTTTCCATAATTCCTTACTTTCGTGTCCCATAACTCTTTTGAATATCCACTCAACTCACTTCCATTATTCTTATTGTCTCATTACACTTGACAACATCGCTTAACCACTCAACTCCGTACTCCTACTACCTAACTCTTTAGTAATTCCGTTACCCTCTCATTGCTCAAAAGGTCAAATATTAGTAGTTCGTATCAATAACGTCTTATTCATCACTCGCTTACCTAATCTCTCTAAACATGCTATTCACTCATACTCACCACCAATAAGTCTATCCACTCAATGTTTTCTCCTTAATTGATTATCTCTTCCTTTAACATCTCTAGGAACCAAGATTCCTCTCATCCCATCACTTCCCAGAGAATTACACACTAGGCTCGCCTTCGTGTACCCAAGTTTTCAAACACAACAACTATGTACAACTCCACATCGCGGCATACCTCGATCTACGCTCATTAAGCACAATTCTCTTCCCCCTACTATATGTCTCTCTACTCCATCTATCCTTAACCAACATAATCATTCTTATTCCCCTCCATTAGTCCGTGCTAATCCCAATTTCCATCGAATCTTATGTACCTTTAAATCCTCCATTTTCATATTCGGCAAACTTACCTTACTACTTGACTGATGCGTGCATTTCTCATAGACTTTACGGTCCATTTTAGCACGCATTTCTATGTCATGTAGGTGATTTTATGTCACTTTATGCCCCGAATATGCTACTTTGTACTTCCATTGCCATTTTGTAGGTACAAGCTATGAAGTAGTGGAAATCGAGCCAAAACTGTCCCGAACATGCACATTTAGGAGATGGAGGATAATGACACGGGAGTTATTGTACGCAACAAAGCAAGATTGGTAGTACAAGGGTACAACCAACAATAAGGAATCGACTATGATGAAACCTTCGCTCCCGTTGCTAGACTTGAAACCGTCCCATAATCAAGTCAAAGGCCAAGGTTGGGAGTCAACGCGAGCTGAATAAAGGAAGAAGACCTCGATCGAGCTGTCCTGTGCTCGATCGAGTGAAGTGATGATGCTGAAGGACTCGATCGAGTAAGCGTGGAAATAGGAAGATCTCGATCGAGAGGAATTGTCCTCGATCGAGGGATTAGTTGAATAATTATGCTCGATCGATTAGATATTGTACTCGATCGAGTAGATCTGCGTTACTGGGCTTTAGGTCCGTGACAATTAGGTTAATTTCTGCGTTAGCTTTACTATAAATAAGATGATTAGGTCCCTAATCAGGTCATCATCGAAGGAGAGGAGGAAACTCCAATTTCGTTCTTTGCTTATCGGATATGAATCTTGTAATCGTTCTTTAGCTTTAATCGGTAATTAATCGTTCTTATTCTTTTAATTCTCCTTCTCTTTCCTTATGCTTATTTCTCTCCTCTTATTTATGTGTTTCTAATTCCCTTGCTAAGACTTAGGGGATCCATGACTATGTTAGAATAATAATCGCCTTATTAGGTTCATTGCGTGTGTGATCTATGTTGTAATCGCTGCATTTAATTGTTTTAGCCTAATTGAGTCGACGCAGTTAGACTATAAACCGTAGTAAGCCGTGACCTAGACCGAAAGGTTGGAAATGGGGTGAGACTCGTAGCGAACATTAGGGCACTGTAGTGAGGGCGAAAGCTAAGCTATTTGTGTTTTAGGGTGAATTAAGGACCGAAAGGCGACATTCGTTACCCCTTAGATCGTATTTGCTTTGACTTGAGACCTAGATTGCTAGACTGATTTATCATGGTGAACCGACTGTCTTAGCTATTTCCTTTCCCTTGTTATCTCTCTTGCTTCTCTTGCTCTTCTCTCTCGTAGTTTAGTAATCAATCCTACAACCCCCGAATTTGTGACCGAATAAACGAACTATTAGCAGATATCTTGCCTCCCTGTGGAGATCGACCCTACTTCCGCTGACTACCCAGTTAGTAGACCTAGGTTTATTTTTGGTGTGCTATCGACACGCATCATTGACCATATATAATCATCACTACCCTATCATACTTCTCACAACTTGAGGCTTGACTAAATAATTCATCAATCCCTACTTCTATCCGTCATAAACGAATACCGCCACGTATCCCTCTTAACAAACCATACTAATCGTAAGATGATACTCTCCATATTATAGGATCCGACCAACTCAAGCAATAAAACCGATACATATGTGAAACAATTCATTAAGAAGCCAAAATATACGTGTGCACATAATCTACGACTCAAACAAGTGTAAGGGCATAGCCACCGACTAAACACAACCGCCTAAAGAGATGTTCGGTCGAGTACACGCTCGTACTCAGTCGAGTAAGGTCAGCTCGGTCGAGCTGGGTACAGCTCGGTCGAGCTACACACTTCCAGAAGCTAACCAAAATATTACAGTGAGCTAGCTCGGTCGAGCTCGAGTTAGCTCGGTCGAGCTAGAGCTAGCTCCGTCGAGCTAAAGTTTGCTCGGCCGAGCTACCTACAGCTCTCAGCAACGTCCATTTTTCGTAAAACAGTCATAACTCACTCGTTTCTTAGACATTTTTGGCGTGTGACCTATCGTTGGAATTGTAAGAGAACAAGCTATCACCTCCATTTAGAATCATATCAATATCATTCCTAGATCTCTACTTATGACCAAATAAAGATAGCCCTTCCGTAATCGGACTTCGTACAAATCAAACTTTCTTACCCTAAACAACTTAAACAACAAAAGTATGGACAAAACAACTCAACGCTCATAAAAACCAGCATACTAGATGAACTTTTTATCATGCTAACATATTATTCACATGCTACAACTACCAAACAAACAAAACATGCTTCTACATCAAACATCCTTATCTCATATTACTAACAATAATTAACAACGAATCATTACATAATGTTGTTGGTGAAAAGCATGGTGTGATGAGTATGCTAGCATGATGTTGGAGATGAATGTATTAGTTTGCTGGATGATTATGAGTTAATGTATGATGAGCATGATCAGTGTTTATTGTTGGTTTGTTATTAAGATGTATATGTTGAGCATGTATAAGATATAGCGATGTTTATCAACAACGACACACAAACATCAACAACTTTCCCCGACACACCCATAGTTTCCAATCAAGAGTTGCAAAGGCAATCATGCGACTTTAGGTGAGATGATCGTGGATATGTGGTCTTTTTTTCTTTTTTCTTTTTTTCTTAGATGGAGTTTTATTAATTTTGGTGTGAAAGGTTTTACAATAATTAAAAAACATAATTAATTTTACAATTAAATTCCTTCGTCTCATTCATTTGTTTATGTTATACAATACACTTCACAAATAATCATTTTTTGGTCAATAAAGTTTTATTTATTCTCTTGTATGAGACGACTTTATAGTAAGTAATACAAAGTCATATATACTCATATTATCTCTACCCCACTTATCTAATTCTTGTAGAAGAGGACTTATAATAATCAAGATTAAAGTCATACTCTCTCATCAGACAATCACAATCATTTGTTTACCTTTTTATTCAGAGCTATGAGGGTGTTCAACCCGTTCATTTGATCAACAGGGCCCCCAAATTTTGTGGGCCCAATTTCTGGAAATGTAGAACAGTAGAGCTATATAAATTGCAGTGCATGTAATAAGCATCAAACTTGCCTATCTCAGTTGGTAGTAGTGTATGAAAGCCTACCTTAGATCCCACATTCGACTCTTTGCTATGACATTCTATATTTTTTTCCTAGTTTTGTTTAATGTGAGGGTAAGTTGTTAAGACCATTGATAGCGTATTTATAATATCGATATTAATAATAAATTATTTTGTAAGATGTTATGACTGTTAATTTACGTAAAAATCACCTTTTTTATTGAAAACAAGAAATCGGTGATTTTTTTACAAGTGCGAACTGCCTCACTGTGTGACTTGTAATACATCTTATTTTAAATATAATGTAAAATTATTAGGGCTTAGGGGTCACTATTTAAAATTTTGTACATGGCCTCGAAAATGTCCCAGACGCCCCTGTTTTTATTCTTTGTGAGGAGTATTTAATAAAAATTAAAAAAATGATTAGGATGGAAGGAGTATAATTTACGAGTTAACATTCAAACAGTATTTTATAATCTTCTCTGATAATCCATTTCATAATAGTAGTTCCTTTTTCTATACAGATCCTTGTTTACATCCGTTGTAAACAAGAGCAAATTACAACGGAGGTATAAATCTATCCCAACTAATACCTTTTTTGGGGGTGATAGGGTCATACACTCCTTCGTTATAATTAAACAGTTATAAACAAGACTAATTTTTTTTTTTTTTTTATTGTTGTTAAGCCCTCTTATTAAATGAATTTAACTAAATGTTATTGAACATATATAAATGAATTTTGTTGTATGAAGTTTGACTCGCCCCATTAAGAAATTGATTTTTGTTTAAACAATTACCTATACGAGACTAAAATTTGGAAAAAGAATATTTTCGTAAAAAGGAGGGGATGTAGTACATAAAATTTTACTTCAAAGAATATGATGATTTTAAACAAAATAAATAAATAAATATGTTCAACAATCATTCAAAAAAAAAAAACTATGGACTATGATATTAAAATATTTATTTGACCATTTATAGGTACCAATGTGACAAAGACCAACACTAAAGTTATTTAAGCAAATTGAATAATTTCTTACCTTCTCACGTCTATTTATTTATTTATTTTTTTTTTTTATGACAATTACCCAAATTGGGCTCAAAAATAGTATTCACCACTATAATGCTTAATATGTGGCTATAAGGAAATAATTAGCCACGAGTGTCTCAGGCTCTCAGCTCGTAGCAAAAAGCAATAATTAGCCACGGTCGTGGCCTAATTCGTGGCTAAACGCAACGCTTAGCCACAACTGTGGCATAATTCGTGACTTAAAGCAATTATTTGCCACGGTAATATTTTTCTCGTGGCATAGTTTTTCATACCAATTTAAGCAAACCTTTTTTTCCCGTGGCCAAGTAAATTTTTGTCACGAATATCAAATTCCCGTGGCATAAATCATGGCGCAAGTGACACTTTGTTGTAGTGTCGAGCTACACGCAGCTCGGCCGAGCTACTGACTTTCAGAAATCCATAGTATTACAATTTAAACATAAAAGCATATAAAAGTAAATGAATCTAGGCAGATTATAGATTATTCATCAGACAATTTCAGAAAAAACTTTTTAGCTAAATGACAGCGGCCTTGATCCCTATCTATAGAAGACCCAAAATAGGAGAAGATTTTAAAAACTTATAGCATGCACTGTATCTTCAGCTGGATCTCGGAAAAAAGAAAGTGCGCCTATAAAATGCTTACCCTCCCATCAGATGGTCTTTAAATGTCTGCTCAAATGCTCGACAAAGTTCTAGAATAGTATGCAACTGTGCCTGCAAAAAGCAACATTTCATTACACAAAATAGCATTTTGGAGAGTACAAAAGAGAGACAGAAAAAAGAGGCAAAATATGTAGTGGATTTAAAATGGAGTTCATTACCCCTCCATCCATGGGAATCGGACTACCAAGTTTATGTAACTCAGATTCAATCTCATCGATGCTTCTATTAATCAGGGATGAAACTGGCCTTTCTGATCTCAAGGAGAGTCAGCCCACCAAGATTGTCTAGATGTGTTGTGTAACGCCCCCATATACCAAGGCCCTTTACCAGGGTCTGCCCTAGCATATAAGGATGCTACCATCTCGGTTGCCCGATGTAGTGTACATCAAAAGGTAACAATAAGGACAATTTATTAAAGTATAAAAGAGAGTTAACATTTACATCATCTCAAACTGTCTTAAACCAACTGACAGAAAGTTACATAACTGTCTCAAAGTCAAACGATAAGACAAACTATGTGGAAAAGCTATAACTGAAGATCTAGACTCAGTTGTGTCCCCTCCATCCGACTCCAGCATCATATCAACCTGCTAACAGCTGCTCACCACCCCCGATGGATCACAGCAGGTCAAAGACAACAACACACGGAGTCAGCAATCATAGATAAACGTGGCTCAACGATACAATATGAATATTAACTGCAGCGGAATATAAATTGTTCACATTCAAACCATACAGCCAGATACTCATTGCAACAAGTACCCTACAGCCAGTGACACAGCCTCGTCACCTCAACCACTTATCGCAACAAGTGAACCCAGGTCATAAATGTGCACATCCTCCTTATGACCAGAGTCACAAGGAGCGAACAAGGGGCGTGGACCATCTCCTAACATGGACTCACTCTGCCGGAACCATTATACAATTATCAGTATTATCAATCATGTCATACTTTCAATCATACAATCAACCTCAGATATTAATCAGCACAATATCGTCACATTTACGAAATACTAAGTAGGGAAACCCTACCTGATAGCAAAATCCACAAGCAATCACACAGAAGCGTCTAGAAAGGCTCTTCTACGAAATCACCACCAAGCAAATACGATTCACATAATCAAACTGATGCTCTAATGGTCTTTTACACAAATCTTATCAAACAACATAATTAAATCAATCGTACGATGTATAGATCTAGTATACTTACGATAGAAGCGAAACGGAAGGCGAAGATCCGGACTTTCTTGCTTAGGATTGATTAGAAGTGTTTAGAGTTTTCTTTTTGAAATGATTAGGAGTGTAAACTGTGAAAATGAAAGCGATGTTCTCTTTTATAATCATTAAAAATTATTAATCAATCCTAATCCGGTTCGCCAAACTTGACGTCGACTCGGCCGAGCTACAGTGTCACTCGGCGGAGTACTCGATACTCGGCCGAGCTGTTCTGTACTCGGTCGAGTACACACTCGGTAGAGATACATGAAAGCTATCAACTAAGTCCACTCGGCCGAGTAAGCTCCATTCGGCCGAGTTATACTTAGCAGATTTCGGGGTATTACAGTCTTCCCTACTTAGAAATGAACTTCGTCCTCGAAGTTCGACTTATACCCAAAACGAAACATGACATAAGATCTAATACTTCTATATTGCTACATCCAACCCTATCATAAACTCAAAACACAAACTTATAAACACAACCTATATCTCGAAACTGACTCAAAACATAAAACAAACATGATGCGATCATCTCCTATCACCCTTAAAAGAACAAGGTTACGTCCTCGTAACCAAACTTACCTCGCCAAAAGATGTGGATACTTTTCACGCATATCTTTGATGTGACCGTAATAGTTGCACTTTTACCCCCTTAACAAACCTAGTTTCGCATGCTTTTACACACTTATTAGGGTCCTTTCACGCTCTTTAGCTTCCTATTTGCTTTTCTATTGGGTTTTGGCTTGCTTGTAGGCGGAGGAGCTAAAACGTGCATAAATGGAGCATTACGAAGCTAAAATGACGATATCCAAGGACCAAGCATGTAGAGGAGACGTAACCAAAGGCCTAAGTGAAGAATTAGAGCTAAGAAGAGGAGCCCCCACGGCCTAGGAGTCAAGCCGTGCTGATTTCGAATCAGCTTGGGCAAGAGCAGCAGGAGGTCGAGCGACCGAGCAAGTGGGTCGAGCGACCGAGCAAGTGGGTCGAGCGACCGAAGCCCGAGGTCGAGCGACCTCAAGGAAGAACAAGTCGGGTCGACCGCAGTGCGACCCGAGCTACCTCTAAACACTTCGCCATGTCCTTGTGCGACACTCCACCTCTACTTAACCTAATCTTGTACTTAGTATAAATACCCAACTTGTGATAATTCTAGGGTTAAGTTGGCTAATGCCTCCTTTAGAGTAGATTAGGAGTAGATTAGAATAGATTACATTAATCATTCAACAATTGTTCTTCAATCATTCCACAATTAATATTAATCTTTCAACATTCAATCTTTCAATACTTGTTCATTAGATTAGTATTGAATCTCTTGGGTTTATGATTGAAGATTGGTGACAATTTTTCATCTCTACACAAGGATTCTCCTTTTATTTATGTTCATCTCCTTTATTGTTGGTATACTTCTTAATCCCTTTATTTACTTATTCATCTTCATTTAAGTTGTTCCTTTCCTTGCTTATTCACCATGTTTGTTCATGCTAAGATGTTTGACACCATTGATTGCATGACCCATATGAGAATGAGTGAGTAGTGACCTTGCTAGGATTAGTGGGGGATTATGGGGAATATCAAAGGGTGAATATAATACATGTTGATGTTTGGAATTGATTGATTGATTAAATTGTTATTATGTCATCTATGTCTTATGCATGCTATATGTTTGATGAAATGCTTGAATCACAAAACTTGCATGGATTCTCTATGTTTGGCCTACCTTGGTCACGCGAGGTTTGCTAGACTACCGTTACACCGTTTGTTGGCAGGATTGAAAGGTCCTCGATAAATGGAGTTGTGATGTGCATATAGGCTAGTAGGGAGGTTAGGGTGTACGGGTAATAACTAACCCTTTCCGACCTAAGGGTTGTAAGATCGAAAGCCTCGACCCTATTTCATCGTGACCTCAATCAATCTATCCAATACTTGATTACATGTGTTCCACTATTTGATTACCCATATGAATCCACTCTTCCTAGTTTTTCCATTTTATTGCTTTACTCCTTGTTTTTACCGCTTTCATTAGTTTAGACTACAAACCCCTTTCAATATTGTTGTGACAACCTTAGCATAACTTTGATTAGATTGATTGACTCGAATACCCCCGTCCCGTGGATCGACCTCGACTTACCTACTATCTACTTAGTTTGTGTGTTGAGTTACAAATGTGTTTGATTGGGTGTGACAACTTGACCCTACATCAAAATGGCGCCATTGCAGGGGACGGTGTTGTGTATTTAAGTCTTTCTTTCGTCTAGTTTTAGTTGTGCTTCACCTTGAGGAACTTGTTCCTCAAGGTTGTTCTTACCGTTTCCTAGTTGTCTCCGTGTTTGTAGTCGTCCCTTTGTCTTAGCTATGATGATGACTCAAGGCATGGCATATGGAGTATGTGGTGGATCTTTTGAGTATGACTACCATAGGTATGGAGAGTTTGAGGAGCAAGTCAACACAAACCTACCTTACAACTCATACAATGAAAGTGCTAACTACTACCCCAAATTTCAATACAAAAGTCCCCCACATCCAAATTCCACAAGAACCATCCACCCAAAACCCACAATACAACCAAAGCCCCTACATCTACCCACACCAAGAGAATGAGCCTACCTTTGACATGAAAAATGTGGTTCTCCAAATGATAAGAGACCAACAAAATTTCTTCAAGCAAATGCAAGAAGAGAGCCGAGCTAGGGACAATGTTCTCAACAATATTGCTACCAATGGTGAGGAGTTGGCCAATCAAATTGCCCAAATGGAAGCCACACAAAAGCTCATTGAAGAAGAGGAAAGCGATGAAGAAGGTGGGGAGTGTATGGAAGATGAGGTGGTAGAGGATTGGAATGTGTTCTCTTGTCTAGAGGATACCTTTCCAATGGTGGATGAGTGGATGAAGTATATTGAGCCCATTGGTATACCTTGTGACCAAAGCACTTTCAATGATGATCTCTATTGGGAAGATGGCGAAATGGAGGAGGATAGTGAACCTAACTCACCCACTATCCTTGCTCCTCCTATTTGGGATAATTATGATGATGATGATGATGAGGATGATGATAAGGAAGACCTCCCACCAAAATTCCCTTCTATGATCTATGTAGAAAAAGTGTGTCCCCTTGACACTTGTGGGAGTGAAGCTCTCTTCCTTGGGAATGAGTTGAATTGTATGGAGGGTCAAGAAGAAAATGGCAAAAATAGAAGCATGAATGACCTCAATGGTGAGAAGTTGACGCCTCCACTTCTTATCCTTCAACCATTCCCACATCGAGGAATCATGGACTCTCCTTCTACCATTGAAGGATTGACAAGTCAAAGTTCCATCATCATACAATTTGAAGAAAATGGGAGAGAGTGGAAGCCTCCAAATGAAGATGAGCCATACTTCATACCTCAAGTTGACAAGAATCGATGGGAGATCACGTGGGTGTGCATTGCTATGATTTGGCCATGGCTCTATATATGCTTATTTGAAGATTATGCTCAAGCCTTTGATCGGTTATTAAGAGC
>JAGPOY010003871.1:3856-16475 GCA_018983105.1 Silene uniflora | reverse complement strand
AAAATTTGGAGAACCACGATTTGGCCTTATGAATTGTTTTTTCCTCAATGCAACAATCCACTGGCGAAGAATAAGAATTGTATTGGAAGGGAGGATGATAAGAGCCCGATTTATATGGTTTGATTAAGACCATAATTTGTCTATTTGAGGATTGTGGGCTGGCAGATCGGAAAGGGTTTGGGATGGGTTAAGGTTGGAGGAGGAGGATGAGGGAGGCAGCAGGCGGGTTTGACAGGGTGACGAAGTGTGTGGAGGCGAAATAGTGGGAAGTCAGTGAGGAGAAGGGTGATAGGTTCATGGTCGCGATTTGGGAGGGACAGAATAGGTGTGTGTTTAAGAGAGTGCAGGTGTGTATGGAGAAGATTGTGCGAGGGATACGGTAGGTGCGAATTAAACTAGAATGCACGGAGAAGAAACCAGTTTGGGGAGTGGGGAGGGGGAAGGGTGAAAGCCACAACTATTGGAAACTGGAGAGGCGTGGTGCACTGGGGCGTGACTCGCAACGAACAGAGGTGTGGGAGCCAAGAATAGAGGAAGCAGTAGCTGTTCTTGAAGAGTTACGATCTTGAGGTGGGATATTGTCACATGATTCTCGAAAGTGATTGTCTGTAATTAAACCGATGCACTCAAAAACGGAACAGAGGGGCGAAGCGGTCTTAATTAGTTTAAGTTGACATTCTTTTTTTTTTTTTTTTTGTAATTTTTGATTTTCTTTGTAGTTATTTTGTTAATAGGACTCTTAATATGGTGGCTCAGGCTTTAGCACATCGTACACCATATGTTCTTGGTAGACGAGTTTTGATTGATGCTTTGCCCCTACTGACCGACGGCCGCTAATAGCGTAGCTTATTATCAATGAATTACTACATGTTGGGTTTCTTAAAAAAAATAGAAAGGAAAGAAAGGCAATATAGGAATCGAAGGATGTTTTAGCTAAGATAGCAAAAACAAAAGAAATCATATTTTTAGTTTGAGTTCTTCTAACTTTGGCTAGAATGCCAGAATATTCTCAAAACATGTCTTAAACTAAGTGAAATATACTGATGCTCCCCTACAATACACAGCTGCAAGAAAGAAATGTACCAAGGAGAGCAAAAAATGCCTAATATAATGGGTTACTAATCAATAAAATCTCATTTAGAATCCCTTATCAAGACATTAGTCTCAAAAAATCATACCCACTTGACCCTCAAAATCAAGGGGGTTATAACCTAAAATACCCATATTTAGAAACGCAAAAATCAAATGATCAATGCGTTCTCACCATTTTTAAATTTATCTAATTTTTGAAAGAGAATACATTGATTGAAGATCAATACTATTTCAACAAATCACCTCTCTTTTATGCAATTATTCGGAATAGTTTTGGTATCCTCTAGCATGAATATGAAGATCTTCTGACCCAAACAAAAACTGCAAACACATATTCTATCCATTTGGTCTCATTGATCTTGGAATAACTCAATCGACATCAATATTTTTATATGGGTTCTTACAGCGAATCTTGTTTCCAAGACATGGCACAAAGGATAAAACATTAAACATAGTTATTCCATATTCAAGGTACCAAAATCATCACGATCCCAAATTCTCCGAACTAGTAAAAAGAACAAACAAATAATTATCAGTGGATATTTTATTTGTTTCATTAATTTTGTACAGATTAATTGTAACCAAGATAAACTGTGCGAGTTGCCTACACAAATTCTGAAACATATGCGAAAGGTGCAATCTTGTCTTTATTTTTTTCTTTGTGTGGTTGTGGAGTTTGGGTTCAAGCATATATAATAATCGGGTGTTTTTGATAAAAAGAAAAAAAAAAGTGTGAATTATTTAGAATATCTAAGAAAAATGGTGTTGTCTTTTTGTTGGAAGCCCTTTTGGGAAAGTAGTTTAGTTGATGAGAAAAGAGACCCTAAAGGAAAAGTTAAAGGGTTAATGTGGTATAAGGATTTAGGAGAACATGTAAATGGAGAATTTTCAATGGCGGTCATGCAAGCAAACGGAGTAATTGAAGATCAATGTCAACTCGAATCGGGGGCGTTCAGCTCCTTGAATCAAGGTCCTTTTGGGACCTTTGTTGGCGTATATGACGGACACGGAGGACCTCAAGCAGCTTATTTTACCAATAATAACTTATTCCTCAATTTTAAAAGTATGCATCTTTTATCTTTCGGCAATATTGATTCGCATTTATGCTTTTTTTTTATATATAGCTTTGCTACATATGAGGTTTTGTACTTATTTTTAAGAGGAATGGTTGTATACATGCACTAAGTTTTGTGGTTGTGATAAGACCATCTCGCCCAAAAGCTAGGTTATGGAACCTCAATAAGTAGTTTTATACCTTTGTTTGATGTGCCTAACACATACATAACCTTTTACTGTGACACCTTTTCTTTTCAGTATTTCGGCCTTTTCACCTTATTAAAGACTTATTGTTAAGATAAATGTCTTCAACTAATGGGTACATTGTCTCATGTTCGATACCATAAAGATCATATAAACAATTCAAAGAAACAGTGTTATCCATGTGTTAATTATAGTGACATTTGGACATTAGTTGATTTTGGAGTACCTAGCACAACCCTTATTGAATACATTTTTCTTGTTTTCTTTTTGTAACATGCGGCCATTAATAAGAACAAATCATATAATGATATCCTCTTACACCATAATTTTTTTCTGTTTTATGTACCAATGTTAACCAGGGTGCTTGGCTACATCGTGTTTACAGGGTTTGTTTGTGAACATCAGGAGGTATCAGAAGAAGTAGTAAAGAAGGCATTCTTGGAAACGGACGATGAATTCATATCAATAGTGAGAAAACAATGGAACCAAAAGCCACATATAGCTTCACAAGGTTCATGTTGCTTGGTTGGAATTATATGTAACGGACACTTGTTTGTCGCAAATGCGGGTGATTCTAGGGTGGTTCTTGGGAGAACCGAGAGGTACTCAAGAGGTTTAAGAGCTATGCAACTGTCAACTGATCATAATGCAAAAATGGAAACAGAAAGAGACGAACTTCATTCACTACACCCTCATGATCCTGACATAGTTGTACAGAAGCACAAGGTTTGGCGCGTCAAAGGCATCATTCAGGTAATACTTTTCATCATGATTCAAAAATGTTCTGGAATCAAAAGGTTACATAGTATTAATAGTAGAAGAAGTTCCATAGATTAGATCGTAAGGTCATTAAGGTTTCTGTCCTTATGTTAAAAAATAATATCAAGTAAAAAGTTGATATACAATCAACTATCTATGTCTTAAAATAAAGTTCTTGACTGAGATATAACTCGGTCAATGTCAATAATAGTTGGGCTTTTGGCATAACGACTTTTAATCGAGACGATAAGTTTTGAGATTAAACTAATGAAATCATTAGTATATATGACTACTCATTTTTAGATAAAAATAAGTCCTATAACGTGTATAATGATTCTCGTAATTTTATTACATAAGGCTTTATTGTAGACCTAAAAAATGAGGCCAATTTAAGTGGGTCTAGGTTGGCTCAATTTTGGCCAGATCATATCATATTTCCTATATAATTTGTTTCGTGTAGAGTCTCATTAGTTTAGCTCTTGGGTCAATTTCAGATGTGTTTTTGTCAATTTTGGTTGTCGTCATCTTGGGTCGGATCCCTTTGAGTCAGGTCATTTTGGGTATGGGTCACTTCGGGTCTTGGCCATGTTCATCAATTATTAAACGCTTTAATTAGTAATAATTTGACTAACAAAGACTATTTTGCATACCTTTATTTTAATGTCTATATTAAGTATGACTTAAAAGTTGTCATTTCGACACTTTTGATAGATAATTTCATATAGGATCTATTATGGATTGTGTATTTCATGTTAGTTCATTAAGGATCGGCTCAACTTTTGGTTTAAGGTATGGGTCGGATCTAGGTTAAGTTGAATGAATTCGGATATGTATCAAGTTGGGTCAATTCAGATATTGGGTCATATTTGAGTTATGAACTTTCGGGTTATGTTTAGGTCTCGGTTCAACTTTAACATGTTTATTTAAGAATAACTCATGCCCACCTCTCCTATGATTTCTAAAACTCATACATGCGCATGAGTTTATGACTTATGAGCTTTTAATATCATAAAACTTGCACTTAATCACTAGATACACGTGCAACCCTTTTCAAATTTGTACCAAATTTCAAAACTTATAAACAAAATATTCGCTAATATTATCTTATTTATCTTTGGTAGTCATGTAGTCATATGTATTAACTCAGATATTTTCGTAACCGATATTAAACTTGACATGAGAAAAATAGGATAGATGCAATATGAGTATAAATTTTTGGTAGCCAAAAATGAAATCATTGCAACTAATTGTAGGTAACGAGATCAATAGGAGATTCATATTTAAAGAGCACAGAATTCAACAGAGAGCCATTGCCGGCAAAGTACAGAGTACCAGAACCATATATGAAGCCAATACTGAGGGCAGATCCGTCAATATCAGTGTTAAAATTGCAGCCTGAAGATCGTTTTCTCATCTTTGCTTCAGACGGTTTATGGGAGCATCTAACCAACCAAGAGGCGGTCGATATTGTTGACAATAACCCACGTAATGTAAGATTTCCAACATGCTTATTCTTTGTCAGAATAGTGTGAATTATATAATAATGATATAATATATGATTTTATAATATAATTCTACAAGTTAAAGAAATACGAAGTACAGAGTAGTATTTTTCAACGGAAAATTCACGTGGTACCCCTGAACATTGTCACTTTTCACATGGTATCCAAAATTTTAAGTTTGTGTACATTATATCCTCCACATTTCATTTTCATTCACAATATGCCCTTTTTGTCGCTATAACAATTTTTAATTGAGCGTAACTCCTACTTGGAAATTTTGAATCGGCAATTTTTTTGTTCTAAAATGATTATCTTGTCGTAATCTGCGATTTGAGAAAAAAAAAATTGTCGACTGGCATTTTCTAGGATTTTTCCCCCGAGAATCTTAAATCGACCATAATTTCGATCTTAAATTTACGAAAGACCGTTATTTGTTTCATAAAATTATAGATCTTGAAGAGACAATGAATTTAAAAAAAATATTTGGTCAATTCCGATTTCTGGTCTATGATTTATGCTCAATTAAAAATTTTAAAAACGATAAAAAGGGCACGTGCTACTTGAAAATCAAAGTTTAAGGGTATCATGTGCACAAACTTAAAAAGTTGGATACCACGTGCAAACTTGCAAAGTTTAGGGGTACCACGTGAATTTTCCGATTTTTCAAAACTGAGGGTCGATCTACGACTTAATATTTGGGAATATTGGGAATAATATTGTTGTTGAATTTTGGTGATCAGAATTGACATTAAAATAAAAAGTGGCATTTATGTTTCAAGGATATAACCATTTACGTTAGACTGGAATTGATACTGATCATTACACCATATGTCTCATGTCAAGTTTTGTGTCCAATTTGTTGTCCTTATTTCATTCAATTTTAGCACGGATAATATCGGTCATTTTTCAAGGTTACTTCTTGAATTAGCATTTTCACGTTTGTGTTGTAAGTTTTTTTGTAAGAATATCTAAGTGATTATTTGGTAGACTTCGTTTCTTTAATTAATCAGTGAATGGATTAGGTTGGATTGATTTGGATCACTATTAGTCTAAATCTTTTCTTAGATTATTTATTTGTCATCTCATTAGTGACACCTAGGGTCAATGTAAGATAGTTCAGGTGGGGTCAAATTAAAAAAGGAAAAACAATGTAACAAAAATATTAGGAACAAGCCAATGAATGCTTTTAATTATAAAAATTGAGTTGACAAGGCATTGTAGCATTGTCCTTTAAATAATTGAGTAGACAATTAAATAGCATTTTCTTACATTGACGTGTATTTGCCAAATAGGGAATTGCAAAGAGGTTAATAAAAGCTACACTTCATCAAGCAGCTAAGAAAAGAGAGATGAGATATTGTGACCTTAAGAAGATTGAGGCGGGTGTTAGGAGACATTTTCACGACGACATCACAGTTATAGTGATCTTCCTTGATCAGGTTCAAGTCAACAGATCATCTTTCATAAACTCACCATTTTCAGTAAGAGGAGGAGGACAATTTGAAGGCTGATTAAAGTGGCTAACTTATGATCTAATCTCTTAGCGATAATTTACTACAGAATTCATGTACTCTCTTGTTAGTAAATGTTTGGTCACTGTAGGTCAAGTCCCAAGAAAAGATCTAGATAGGTATCAAAATTTGTCGGATATATCATCAAGTTTCAGGTTCCACTTCAAAAAATAAACGGAAACTGGAAACAAAAAAGGCATAACATAAAAATCACATTGATTAATTACAAATAGAAACTCTTCAAGTGAATGTCCGTCATAAATTTAAAATAGGTGGATGACCGTAAAATATTCTGAATTGACAATGTGTGATATATGTTTACTTTTCTAGATCACAAATTCTTAAAATTAGGTAATAAATTTCGCCGTTCATATTCTTTTACCTATGAGTAACATTAGACTAGATCACAAATTCTCAAAATTAGGTAATAATTTCGTCGTTTATGTTCTTTTACCTATGAGTAACATTAGAAAGGGTCCAAAGTAACCGCAGTAGGGGAAGGTTGGGTTATAACTTACTCTCTTCATCTCAATCATTTGTTTACCTTTTATTTTCATTATGAGAGATATTTTACACAATGGTAGGGCTGGTCACCGGTCCAAAACCGGACTGGACCGGACCGGACCACTAAGAACCGGACCTGGGACAATATTAATTTACAAAACCGAAGACCGGATAGGCCAATATGTGACCGGAACCAGACTGGACCGTCTAAACCGGTCTGAGAACGACCCCGGACCTGCTAGACCGTAAAAGTGCAAGAGAAGTCTGTTCGATTTTCCTTTCGCGAGATTCGTTGGTTTCTCACTTGATATGGTTTATTCTTACTGTTGATTACCAATGTATACATTTATTCTTGACAAAAAAATAGACTCCTTTAGTATTGTTATACTCTTCGTATGATTTATGATGATGTCTAAAATTTTAAAATCAATCAATCCAACTCTTCTTTATCTTCAAACCACAACATTGATCATTGTCATCCATACAAATGGGTACTCCAAATCTGTAAAAAAAAAACATAAAAAGCAAATTATATCAAATAAGTTAACCCTATTCAACTGTTCACAAAATATATTTAGTCATATTAGGAAAACCTTATCAAAATAATATAAAAATTTGTTGGTATAATTGAAAGGAAATCGATAATTAAAAAATCAAATGCCTATAAAATTCGAAAAACCAAAAACAATTACACCTTTTTCGAGGCCAATGGTTGCGCTGCTTGTGCATGTAAATTTGAAGAACATGACTTGGAGAAGGCGATTTGGATGAGGATATATTGCTAGGTAGAAGTTTGAAAGAGATTGAATAAGAAAATTTGGCAAAAATGAGAAAATTAAATTAAATTAAAGTAATAAAGGAAAAGGTAATCTAGAGAGAAAGTGGGCAAAGGATAAATGACGGCATCAAGTGTTCTTCTCTATTAAATAGGAGAAGCGATGGAACCCTACTGTAACACCCCGATATACAAGAGTGCCTTACCAAGGACCACCCGAGCATATAAGCGCGTTACCATCTCGGTTGCCCGAGGTAGTAAACACCAAACTTACGATAAATGGAATACTTTAATTAAACTTTAAAGCGGTACAACTTCTCTAAACAAAACTCCAAAACAAAAGATAAAAGGTACAACTGTATCAAACAACTACTGTCGGCTATAAGCTAAGACGGCTGGCTACTGGTGATGACATCTCCCAACCAAGCCCGCAAGCAAACATCATCGACAAAAGCTCCTAACTTGCTTAGTCAACTGCTCACCATCTCCGAATGGATCACAGCAGGTCAAAGACAATAACAACTGGGCCAGTCAACCGAATATAAAAGCAAGATGAACTAATATGATACAATAGACAAGCAGCGGAAATAAAACACACAATCAAAATCACTCCCTAACTCCCTTTTTCTCACAAGTAACTGACTACACGCCGCAGCGTGTAGCCCTGCCAGATTCCTGCCGCAATAGGTAATCCACATCGCCAGTGGGGGACCGCAGCTTGACCCACCAAATCCCCGCACATCCCTCTTGGTTGAGACACCCAAGAGGCGACAATGGGGCGTGTGTCACCTCTCACAGTGATCCACTCAGCCGGAATCGTATCACAATCACAATCTCATCAGTAATCCAACCATATACGATAATCAATCAATCATAATACGCAATCAGCCATACAATCATATCATATCGTCTTACATCTATAAACAATTAACTGAGTAGGAGTATCCTACCTCATTCGCAAATCTCCAAATAACGCATGTACAGCAAACAATCAATCGTAGAATCCTTTCCCTACGAATCCGTCACCTATTATCAATTAATCATAATTAACACAAAATTCCTAAAAATCCCTAATCGATCTAATTAGGGTTCATAACTATTATAAGAGAATATATACATACGATAGAACACCTACCCACTAGATCTAGATCGTAGCGATGTGTAGATCTAACCCTACCTTTGGTATAATTAGCGTAGAAGAGAGGAGGCAGTGAACATCGTTTGTCTTTTCTCAAAAAGGTGTTTTAAAAGTGATATAAAATCATTTACGAACCAACTTCTCTCTTTTATACTAATTACTCAAAAACCGAAATAAAACCCGTCATACAAGCAGCTCGGCCAAGCTAGTCCCAAATCGGCCGAGTCAACTATGACTCGGTCGAGCTAACTATTTGACATAAACTTCTGTAAGACATCAGAATACTTTCCCAGACCTGTCAGTAGCTCAACTCGGTCGAGCTACGCCCAGCTCGACCGAGCTTACTGACAGTCAGAATTACGTAGTATTACAGTCTTCCCTCCTTAAAAACGAACTTCGTCCCCGAAGTTCACACCCATACCTATAAAGCAAGTACACACCACTCAACTCTCATCCTGCATCCCCGACACAACTCACCCATGATTGCCAACAACACAAGTGTTGTCAACTCCGTCTTACTTCCCTACCACTCACATGTAAATCCAGTACCAATATATTCCACCAAGCGAGATGTTACATTCTACCACCCTTAAAATGAACTTCGTCCTCGAACTTTACTCACACTTGTAAAATCACCATCCCAAAACTGCCAACACTATCGAAACCATACTTACCTGCAACCTTACTCTATAACCATACACATTCCGTACATACTACTAGAAGCACCACTTTTACCTTTAATAACATCAACCACAAGTCATTCTTTAATAATATCACCCACAAGATTCAACACTTCCGAATATACTACAACGCGCATAACCATGAAACTCTCTTTGTCACATCCTACCCCTCTTAAGAGACATTCGACAATGCCTAAAACAAACTATATAATACAAATGCTTGTCGAATTCTCCACTTTTCTTCTACTTCTCTCTTATCTCTTCATTTCTTGTCCATTTGATTCCTAAACAACACAAAGTAAAGATATTAGAATTGTTGAAAAATAAATCAAATAAAATAAGGGACTTGCTAAATCCCGCGCACTAATTTATTCAATCCTGCGCATTTCTTACCTTTATTCCGAGTATACCACTCTTATTTCTCCCCAACTATGAGAGAAACAAGAGAGAGAAATAAGAGAGAGGGTACCAAAAAAATGACAAACGCCTAATGTTGCTGCTAATGTTAATGGAAACTCCAATACTTGACCTGCTACTCACTCTTGTTTTTCCATTGCCAAAAATGTTCTTCTGCCCAATCAATCAAACACACAAAACGCAGTCCAAATTCACAAAAACTAAAACGAAAACAAATCGACAAATAATCAAATCAAATTCAATTACCCTCCTCCCAATGAATCCATTAACATTAGCAGCAATATTGGGCTAAAATCGATAAATAATCAAATCAAATTCAATTACCCTCCCAGTGAATCCATTAGATTAGCAGCAATATTGGGTGAAATCGACAAATAATCAAATCAAAGATTTGTTGAAATCCGGAAAACCCTAATTTTGAAATAAACCTTTTTTAATCAAAAAAAAAAACATTAGTTAAATCGACTAAAAGATGATACTGAAAAAATTGTTTATAAAACGGAAAAATACATGTGATATGTGCGAATTAAGATCCACTAATGTCGAAGTATTAACGAATTGGTTAGGTTTTGAGGAAAGAAGGAAAAGAACAATTTTTAATTATCTTTTAAGACGAAGGGCAATTATGGAATAACAGGGACAAAATGCGCGGGATTTAGTAAACTAGTGCGCGAGATTTAGCAATTACGTAAAATAATTAGTTGAAAATAAACAAACTTTGTCATTAATTTGTTTTTGCTAGGAATGTGCTAGAAATTCTATCAATTTATTTTCTTTTATAGGTGAAATATTTTCATAACGGTAGAATATAAAAATATTAGCACTAAATTATGATTATTACGTGGAATAATACATGATAAATGAAAGTGTTTAAATAAGATGAGTATATGATCTTTAATACTCATTTGTCGACTAATTAGTTTTGTAAAATATCTTCTATATACAACAAAGTTATAGTATATATTTTTTTTATAGTAACAACAATAATGAATTAGTGCCTTATAAAAAAAAGTAGTGACAATACATTTTTTTGTTTTTAACTTATTTATTCTTCTTCGTTCTTAATTTCTTATGTATTCAGTTTTTTTTTTTAATTTCGAATACATATATACTATTCCATATGAAATATCATGAAATTATTAACTTATAGTTTTTTTAATGCGTATTTTTTTTTATTGCATCTTTTTTTTTTATTTAATTAAGTTTAAAGGTAATGGAATATGAATGAATTTTTAAAGGAAATAAGTAAATTAAATTAATGCAATATAATAATAGATTGATTGATAATCCATGTCATATTAGTTTTTTTTTTGGTGAAAATGTGAATATATATATAAAGATATCAAAACAAAAACATTATCCAAATATACAAACAATCAAGTGAGGGTTCGAACCCCCCCACAAGCAAAAATAAAGCTCAATATCAAACAAACATATCTATCTAGTGAAGCCAACAATTCCTGTCCAACTGAGGTTAGTCATAGCATTCCCCAGCATAGATTTGATTCTTCGAGTGGCATCATCTTCAATCCTCTTAGCCACAAGATGAGGTCTCATCAAGCAGCCCTCAATCCTTGCCTTATTTCTCTGCATCCAAACGTGATAGTGGAAAGCATTCAGAACCACGGCTCGAGCTTTCCATGCTACTGAATCCTGAAATCCAGCAGCAAGAGTAGCAGTATCAGTGATACTTCCTCCAACCCATTGCACCAGTTCAGTTTTGATTTTAGAGCTGTACAAGCATTCCTGAAAGAGGTGTGCAATAGTCTCATTCTGATCCTCACACAGAAAACATTGGTCAGAGTTGCAGCATGCAATTCTGAACAATTTATCCCTGACATTCATACCCTGCTGTAGCATTAACCAGGTGATTAGGGAGTGCTTTGGGATATTCCAACTGTTCCAAACAACAGCAGACCATGTAACAATAGGCTGCTCAGGGTAAAGCCAATCATATCCACTCCTGATAGAGTAACCCTTGGGATTGTGCACCCAACTGCCATTCACAAACCCATTTTTTAATTTCCCCTTAACTTTGCATATATTTTTCCAGACCCATGGACTGTCAACTGGGGGAGAGTAATCCTGCCATATT
This sequence comes from Silene uniflora, assembly GCA_018983105.1. NCBI lineage: Eukaryota > Viridiplantae > Streptophyta > Magnoliopsida > Caryophyllales > Caryophyllaceae > Silene > Silene uniflora. The sequence continues at coordinate 4,742 of JAGPOY010003871.1, read as the reverse complement.
AGTTTGCCAAGTCACATTTTACGTGGTTTTTTTTCATCCTATGTGGCATTGTCTACGTGGCATTTTTAAGCTAGGCTTTTAATAATATTTTATAGATTAGAGTGAAGTAATGCTTAGATCCGCAATTTCTCTCACCAAGAACCTGCTTGAAATCTGGGTAGATGATTGTTCGTGTGAGGTAAACGAACAATCCACGGCCACCTCGGGAGACACAAGCTCATTTCTTTGATTTCCAGGTTGTGTAGCAAAAAAAGCTTGCAAATGTTCTTGGTTTGGGCGTCGAAATTTTCGATATCCGTGATCGAAGACATCTCCAGCTTTGTTCCAGTTTCTGATCCTATGATGTCTACTCCCAGTTTGTTGGTGATTGATGAGTGTTTAGACAAATTCCAGATGATTAAGACTATGACAACCGCAGCCTGATCGTGTAACTCATATGCCACAACCATGGTCTGAGCGTGTAACGGGGATGACACTACCATGGCACGATCGTGTTGATCACACGAGAGCACCATGGTCTGATCATGTCGATCACACGTCACCCCCATGGTCTGATCATGTCCATCACACGGCACCGCCATGGCCTGGCCTGATCATGGCGATCACACGACACCGCGACATCTTATTGCTTTAAACAATACAAATAAACGCTAACACACACGATCACCACTCCGGTCACCGGAGAATTGCGAATCCGGCAAACAGGTTCGTCCAAATTCACTCCAAAGGTTCAACTAAGTCCAAAATTTTACGTCCTCTATAGTTAATCCATATATACCATAACTTTGTTATGGAAGTACGGAAATTAAAGAAACTGTACGATCGTATCGATTAATTTACCTAGTTTATTGCTTGTGAATTTCCGTCGTCCATGAGTTGAGATTTT